>ML267484.1:290-28333 GCA_005239495.1 Nicotiana undulata
GAGGCAGAGGATACTTATTCTTGATAGTTACCTTGTTCAGCTGGCGATAGTCAATACACATACGCAAAGACCCATCTTTCTTTTTCACGAAAAGCACAGGAGCACCCCTAGGCCGACACACTGGGCCTGATGAAACCTTGGCTAATAACTCCTCTAGCTGCTCCTTCAACTCCTTTAGCTCCTTAGGAGCCATACGATAAGGAGGAATAGATATAGGCTGAGTATCTGGTGCTAGATCAATGTAGAAATCAACATCCGGGTCTGGAGGCATGCCTGGAAGATCTGAGGGAAACAAATCCGGAAACTCACGGACGACAGGTACTCAATCAACTGTAGGAGATTCGGCGGTAGTGTCCCGCACATAAGCAAGATAGGCCAGACACCCTTTCTTAACCATGTGTCGAGCCTTGATGAAAGAAATAACTCGGCCAAAAGCACTAACTGAAACACCTCTCCACTCTAACCTCGGCGACGCGGGCATGGCTAAAGTAACGGTCTTGGCATAACAATCCAAGACGGCATGATGAGGGGATAACCAATCCATGCCCAAAATAACCTCGAAATCAACCATATCGAGCAATAATAAGTCGGCTCGGGTCTCAAAATCACAGAAGGTAACCACACAAGCCCGGTAGACCCGGTCTACCACCATAGAGTCGCCCACAAGAGTGGACACATACAAAGGAGATCCCAAAGTCTCACATACAATATCCAGAGANAAGGCTACTGCGCCTGCCCTGGCTGGGATGGCATAGAAACGTGCCAGGGTGCCTGATGGCTGAGCTCCCCCGGATCGAGCAGGAGCTGAATGACCTCTACCCGGCTGGCCTCCCCCTCTGGGACGACCCCTGCCAATCTGACCTCCACCCCTCGGTGGTCGAGTTGCTGGTGCTGGGACCCTGGGCTGATGGCTCTGCTGCACTGCATTGCCCTTATAATGGGGGCAAATTCTCCTCACGTGTCCCATGTCTCCGTACCCATAACACTTCATCTGGGACATATCCTATTGACCCGATGACTGAGAACACTGAATGGCTGGTGTGACATCCGGCATGGCACTGAACTGTGGCCTAACTGGAGCCACCCTGGCAGGTACTGAAGGTACTGTATAGGAAGACCGAGTGGACTGACTGCCAGCAAACTGACCCCTGACCCTGCCTGATGTACCTCTGAAGTCTCCGGTGAATCTAGCTCTCTTGTCATGCTGTCCCTGCTGCCCTGACTGGCCCTGACTCCTATCCCTGACACGATAGCCCTCTATACGACGAGCTATTTCAACCACTGTCTGAAATGGAGTGCCCATCTCCACCTCTCTAGCTAAAGAAGTCCTGATGCCAGGATGCAAACCTGCTACAAACCGACGAACTCTCTCTCCATCTGTAGGTAGTATCATGATGGCATGACGAGACAACTCTGAAAATCTGGCCTCATAATCTGTCACTGACAAGTGCCCCTGCTCCAGTCTCTCGAACTGAGCCCGCAAGTCTTCCCTCTCAGATGGAGGAATGTACCTATCCAGGAATAGCTGGGAGAACTGATCCCAAGTGACTGGCAGAGAACCGGCTGGCCTGCCCAGCAAATACGACTGCCACCACCGACGAGCTCTGCCCTGAAACTAGAAGGAAGTGAAATCAACCCCGTGAGACTCCAATATACCCATGTTGTGCAGTCTGTCCCTGCACCTCTCTAGAAAATCCTGAGCATCCTTTCCCTGCTCACCCCCAAAGACCGGAGGGTGTGGCTATGTCCATCTACCCAATAACTTATGCTGCTCCCCTCTCAGAACTGGCCTGGATCCTGATACTTCTAACCCAGGCTGAGCCCTAACAACTGGCGGAATATCTGGAGTACGCTGTGGTCCTATAGTCTGAGCTGTAGGGGTCTGAACTCCCCCTCCTGCCTGAGAGGTGGCAGGATCCGATGGAAGGATGCCTTCCTGCGACATCGTGTCCATGAATCTCAGCATGCGGCCCATGACCTCCTGGAAGCCTAGTGCCGTCAAGAAGTCTACTGGAGGTGGTGCTACAGGAGGCAGCTCCTCCTGCTCATCAATGTACTAATCCTCCACTGGTGCGGCTGGTGTAGCTATGGGACGCCCTCGCCCCCTCCTACCAGCAGGAGCCCTACCCCGAGTGCCTCGACCTTGTCCTCGAGCGGCAGGGGTAGTAGCCTCCCCCGAACTAGGATCATGAGAAGCACGTGTCCTCACTATCTGTGAGAGAATAGCAGAACAAATTGAGTATAAGGCCAACTGCACGATAGATTTTGAACAAAAGGAGTTTCCTAACACTCTATAGCCTCCCGAAAATAAGTACAGACGTCTCCGTACTGATCTGCAGGACTCCATTGAGTTTTCCCGTGACTTGTGAGACTATGTGAACCTAAGTGCTCTGATACCAATCTGTCACGACCCAAAACCGGTCCAGGTCGTGATGGCGCCTAACTACGAGATTAGTCAAGCCAACAAACAATAATAACAATAAAAATGCGGAATACAATAACAACATGGGGTAAGGCCGCAGAAACAAGCTGAACCACAGCTAGGCCCAATATATACAACCCCAAATTACCAACATAACTACAACAAGTGTGTGCCAGGACTAGTGTCACAGTGTCAACGGGCGGCTACATAGATACAACAGTAGAAATACATATACAAAATATACAAGCCGCAGTCTGGAACAAAAGACTGAGCAAAATGAAACTAGAAGGCTCCAGAGGTGCTGTCAGGAGAACGCCAAGAAGACAACTCACCGTGTGGAGCGACGCCGCGATCATTATCTATCAACAAGCGGACGACCAGACGGACCAGCCTCAGTACCTGAAATTGGAAATTCTCAAAGAACGGAAGAAATTGACATGCGGAGGGTCAAGGATTCACTTACCTGAGTTTCTAGGCCAAAATACCCGTTCTGGAGCTCTTGGGGCCGTCAAAAATGGAGGAAAAATGATTTTTGGGAAAGAAATCACGACTTGGCCTTTTAAATGTAACTGCCCAGCAGTTTCCGCACCTGCGACTTTTGGATCGCAGGTGCGGACTCGCACCTGCGGACGAAAGGATCGCGCCTGTAGAAGAAGGCCTGGGCATTGAGGAATTTCTCGCGCCTGCGGTCTTTTGTCCGCTCCTGCGGAGCCGTGCCTGCGGAGAAAAGGCCGCTCCTGCGATGGCCTGGGCCCCTGGGGAAGGTCGCTGCTGTTGGCTTTTGTCCGCGTCTGCGGGAAGGGGATCGCCCCTACGGCTGGAGCCGCACCTGCGAAGGCTTTTCCGCTGGTGCGAACCTCACGCCTGCGGCTCATGGACCGCAGGTGCGGTCACACCAGTACATTCCCACCAGCTATGAGTTTTGCTGGTTTTTGACCCCGATCGGGGTCCGGGACACCCCTGGGCCCACCCGTGCCCTTGAAAAATTATACCAACAAGTCCCAAATCACATGACAGACTTGCTCGAGCTCCCAGAACACTAAAAACATCATTCAAACCAAGAATCACTCTCCAAAACCCCTTAGATCAAACTTAGGATTTCAAGAAAATTTCAAATGGCTCATCAATACGCTGAATGGGTCTATACTGCTCGGAATGACCCCAAATTTTGCGGACAAGTCATAAATGACTATACGGAACTATTACCAGTTCCAGAATTCCATTCGAATCATGATATCACGAGGTTCAATTCCAGGCTAAATTCTAAATCACATGAAATCCTGAATTCCAATGCAGGTGCCGAAATACTCCCGGCTCATCAGAAACCTGAGGCGAACACACTCCCAAGTGCGAAATCATCATCAGGAGCTATTGGAGCTGTCAGAACTTGATTCCGAGGTCGTTTGCTCAAAATGTTGCTCGGAACCAAAATTAGTCAAATAGGCTAGCCTTCAGGAACCAAGTGTTCCTGAACTGGCCAAAACACTTACGAATCTCGAACTACCTGCCCACACAAGTCATAAGGCACGAGTAGTCGCTATGGGAAGAGTAATTCACGGGAACGGAGTCCCAACACACAAAACGACCGGCTCGGTCTTTACAGCTTAATACGCAGGTCAATATCTTCAATCTTTGACATCCTTTTATTAAATTCATCAAGCGTGTATGATCGTGCCGTGACAAAGTACAATTCACTTAACTTTAGATGACCCTTCTTGAACTTTGACCTTATATTTGTCCAAATATGCCACATGCAAGAATAATGTGATATGCTGGGATAAATAATAGATGTTGCCTTCAAGATACTCTTATTCTTATCCGAAACAACACACATATTTGGTTTTTTCACCGTATGCTTGTTTGAATTGCTCAAAAAATCACTTCCATGATGCGTCATTTTCTGAATCAACAACAACGTATGCTAGTGGTAATATGCTACCTATCATATATGGAAAAAAGCAATTCAATTTACATAATAAAAATGTAGAGGAAGAAATATACATACAAACTATAACCTTTCAACAATATATCTACAATAAATCTACAATACATACAATAACATACAAACTACAAATTTTCAACAATATATCTACAATACCTGCTGCATCCATTGTGCTAGCTGTGAGAATTATTCCCCTGTATGCTGACTTCAAGAAGGTCCCATCAACTACTACAACTGACCTACAATATTTTCAACCATTGATTGACGTACAAATCACAACAAATGCATACAAGAAACAGTCATCGTCGGTCTTCTTCAATTTAACTACCGACCCCAGATAAGTCTTCTCCAGAATATACAAATAACTAGGCAATCGACTGTATGAGTCAGCAGGATGACCTCTCAAAAACTTCAAAGCCTTTTCCTTTGCTCTCTAAGCTTGCATGTATGCTAAGTTCACGCCGTGTTCAGATAACAAATCAGTTTGTATGTCTTTTGTGGTGTAAATTGTCTTATCAACATATTTTTGTATAACCATGCTACCCACTACCATGGAAGTAAATTAGTGTTGTATGTATGTATTGTCCATCAAAGAGTATGTGTGCAAGCTGTTGAATTTTCGAACCTTGAACATTACTGAATCATTTATGCTGGTGGACTTGAAGTGCCATGTACAATTTTTCCCAACACATACCAGGGAGTAGCTACAGAATAAAAACAACAATGGTATGAAAAATGTAGTTAAAAAAGGTTGTTTTAGCATGAAAATAGTATATTTAACAATTTATATACAAACAAAAAACTACAAACTATCTACAATTTGATTACAAGGATATCACAAACAGTGAAGAAGTAAAAAAAAATACAAATAAACTCAAATTAAACAAAAAATGATTTTTGACCATTGATCACTTCCTACCTTCTAGCACTAGATCTTTTCATCCTAAATTGGAACTTGTTCATGACAGAATAGTGCTTTATTGCACTGAAAATTGTTTGCTTGTCTTTGTATACTTGGCCTACTTCAATAGCAGTTGGTGTATTTTATGTTATGATTATACTTTCATATTCCACTATCGCCGGAGATGTTGGCATATCAATTAACTTCAGTGTTCCAGATGAACCTGCAATCAATTAAAGCTAAATACACTTATGAACTATATTGCAGATATTTTGTAGTAAAATTGTAGAACATATGAAATTCAATACTTATAATGATCTACACAAGTTATGTAGTTTTTTTTTGTAGAAATATTGTAGAAATATTACAGAACAAATGAAATTCAATACTAATATATATCTACACATGTTATGTAGTTCTTTTGTAGAAATATTATAGAAAAATTATCGAATATTAAGATATAAACAAATTTCAGTACTGATATAACAGATCAAACCTGCAATTGTGTTCGAATCAGAGATACTCAATTCCAAACCGAAATCACGTACTGTTATATATAGCGGATACATTCCTAAGCTTTTGTTTTCCTTTTTCGTCTCCATGTATTCTCGAACTCCCATATCGTTCCTTATTTCCATTGGAGGACAATGTTCGTTGACAATGTATTTGATTTTGATTATTTTTTCTGATGTATCGATCATTAGGTGCTCTGTGATTGTAGAATTCAATGGGCTATAACTTGCATCTTCGCTGACTACAATTCCATCGATATGAAAATCTCTGTATCACCCAAAGATATCCCAATTCCTATTTAGCTTAAGCATAATAGCTATTTTCGACATTATTCTACGTGATTCAGTACAATTGTAGCTAATTTATTCGATTTTGATTGTGAACCAGAATATACAGTGAAAACAGAGTATTTTCGAAGAACAGAGTGCCGAAATTGTGAGAGAAATGGGCTTAATTAATGGCGAGTAATGCGTTGAATAAAATCTCGGAAGAATCCTTAATATCCCAAATTCTCGCGCGCTATAAAGGGAATTATACAGCTGAAAGGATTCTGTTTTAAATAAGTTGTTTATACTTTGCAGAAAAAATATGTTCATGTCGGATAATATGTTAATCATGGACATTTTTGATAATATAGTTTCATATATGATATATGAATGAAAAAATCCCCTATATAAACATGCCTAGCCCTTAACAGGCTGTCCTGCAGCTTTACTTGTAAAGGCGGGGTGACTTAGAAGTTAATTAACGAATTCCTACTAGCCTAAAAGATTTCATATCTGAACCACAATGAATTATTCCATAATCAAACGTTAGATAATAAGCACAACTCTTAAACATCATAGTTTGCTTTAGGCGCGTAAATAAATCATCACGACTATGAGTACGGTTCCCCTGGCATATTCGTGATACATAATTCCCTAATTTGGGTGTGCATTTCATGCGACTAGACAATAACTTCAAATCATAATAATTAATGAACATCGTATCTTTCTTTAGGCGTGATTAATAAATCATCATGACCATGGGTACAGTTCCCGTGGCATGGTCACAATACGTAAATCCCATTCGGTTGTGCATTTCATGTGACCCGATCATAATTTCTAATAATAATAAAAATAAACATGTTGTAAATCGCGGATGCGTTTCATGTGGCGTGATTCGCAATGAGTAAAAAAATAAACGAGTGCGCGACATTGCGACTTGTTCAAACGAATTCCACAAATACTAAAAGCGGTTTAAAAAGGTCAAAATGCACAATAGGTTTTAAATATGTAATAAATCAGATAATTAGGCCAATTATTATTAGTTCAGCGACCGTGCTAAAATCACAAAACTCAGGAGTGCCTCACACCTTCTCCCGGGTTAATAGAATTCCTTACCCGGTCTTTTGTATTCGCGGACCAAAAATGGAGTTAATTTTCTCGATTTGGAATTTTAAAATAAATCGGTGACTTGGAACATCATAAATTATTCCAAGTGGCAACTCTGAATAAATAAATAATCCCATTTCGATTAATATCGCTTTAATTGAAAAAACTCTCTATCCTCTCAGGAAAAAGAAGATGTCACATATAGGTTAAAAACATTACCAAATAAGGATTAATAATACCAAAATTAATACATATATTATTTTTCCTAACATATTCTACCAACGACCCATAAGCTTTTACCATCTTATATGAGTTGACATGAATATTGTATAAGAAAAGTAAAAAATACGATAGGAATTAATGTTAAAATATGTGTACTGTGGAAAAAAATTCTAATATGATTGAAAAGCAGAGTCTATTATGAAAATATTTTATTGTGGATGTTCATTTGTTACTCCGCTATAGATAATATTTCTGAAGAAGATTATCCGTTTAGAACTCCATTGAAATTTATCTACGAGCAACTGATGTAAGCAGGTTGCAAGCAACTCAATGAAATGATTTGCAACAACTTCTTATTAAAAGGCAGGTTGCGAGCAGCTCATGCAGACAACTTACAAGCAGCTCAAGAAAAGCCTTTGCAACTGCTTCCCGAAAAACCTTGCAGCTGCTTCCTGAAAAGCCTCGTAGCTGCTTCCTTTCTTCTATAAATAAAGGAGTTTTCAGTTCATTATGTACATCGGTGAGTATAATTCTGCTATGTTCAGAATTATTATTCAATTAAAATTATTGGCGTGCCTCCTCTTTCCTTCTCCTTTCGGATCGGTCAGGGTTTTTGACATTATTGGGACAACTCGTTTCATCTTGGGAAAGGGGTATATAAGGAATTGAAGAGTCGCCACCTAACGAGTTAAGGTGCGTTAGGGCACCTATTTAGGGTCATTTACAAACATAGATTTGGATAACCAGAGACAGGGTAAGGGATTAAAATTATCCCAAGGGGAAGGTGTTAGGCACCCCTCAGAGTCCACAAATGTGGTTCCCGGCCAAACAACTTTGTGAATTTTAAGCAAGTAGCATATAGGCAATTAAAGTTTAAACAAATGAAGAATCTTGAAAGATTCACAGTATAAGCACATATGCGTAACAAAGTTCTTTTTGTCTAAGTATACACAAGTTTTAAAAGATTTAATGTTTGAGTACACAAGAGTGACAAGGTTTGGGAAAGACTTGATGTCTAAATAGAATCTTTTGAAAGAATTATAATCTAAACACATATATAAAAGATGGGGGAGGTCCTAGGTTATTTATCCTATAGGATCACATCAGTACAATACCCGGTAATCACTCCTCGTAAGAGGGGCTACACGTGGCATTAGCGCATCGATCATCATATCCATATCTACCCTTCCCACCCCTTAGCGGTTATTAAGCGAGTGTTATTTAGAGACTTCTATGCGTGTTGTTACCCGTCCCTTCTTAATGTCCCTAGAGGAATTTAGGACCTCTACCTATAGGCAATTCTAGACAGACCCTTAGGTTTAAAGGTGAAAATACTAAGGCGACAAGCAAAATACATAGCACTTCAACAAATAAAGAGCAGGAAAGAGCAAATAAGAGGCTCAGCTTTACCTCCACAAGTAATGCATGTAAACAACACGACTTAAACACAAATAAGGACAGTATTGCTAAGGGGAATCCTATGACATGGTATCTAGATGGGTATCAGAACATGAGAAAGGTGCAGATTTATTTTTATAACCTCAGAAGCGGGCCCTAATCAGTTTGCCTACTGATTTCAAGACTTGTTAAGCATTAAGCAGCATACACAAGAGACAGATTTCCAATTTTAACAATTTAATCATCTAAGGCTTGCCTAGGTGTGGGACAATGTATAATAGCATCAGAATTATTGAAGAAAATTGTTGTAAATGGTGTTGCCTAATCATGATGTTCTAGGTGTCACCAATATACAGGATTGTTACAAGTTGTTTTTGAGATAGAGTAAGACTGTTTTATGCCTCTTTTCATGCACCGGTGGTTAAACTAGGTGTAATTAGGCGAGTGTGAATAAAGTTCTAACACATGATATCTAATGCACAAAGGGGTGCAGAATGATGCACATGCAGAATTCCTAAAACAGGATTTGTAGCTGATTTCAGATTATGCAAGGTTTACATGGAGTAGGATTTCTACATACTTATAATTATAGCATCTTTAGACAGGGTCATATGAATGATAGTTGCATTAATGTGTTTACCGTAGCACAGGATTTCTAAGTGATAACAACATGGTTATAGCATTATGAAACATGATTGCATGAGTAATGGTTTATATTAGCATGTTTATCCTAAATAGGATTTCTAAGTGGTACAATCATAGTGCCAAAGTAAGATGCTGAAACAGTTATTCATATAGCGTAAGGAGCATGGTATCTAATGCATGATATGATTTGCACATATGAGTCCTAGACATGAGTTCTATTGCGCAAATAGAAATGTAAACCTAAGGCATGGTTTCTACCCTTTGTCATGCATAATTACCTCTCCCTTTTCACTATCCATCCCCAATATTTATTTACAATAAATTATTACAGACCATTGCATGAATTACATAAATGAATAAAAATTAGAAGTTACACTATAGGGAGCCTACCAATAGGCCCATATCTCCAGAGTTCTTAATGCCAAGCAGGGTTTCACAGCCTTACACATAATCCGGGTGTGTCAGAGTTCCCTAAGGACCTCAAGGGATCCCGGGCAGTGCTCACACCCAGATTTTCATAACCATAATTGAGTAAGTGTAGTGTGGAAGGGCCAACTCTAATGCATCAGAGTTTAGAGGGATATCATAGGGATCCCAAAGCTGTCACACATTAGCGGGGCAGAACCTAAGTATCTAAGAGTAGAGTGAGAGTGCTTGACATAGTTTTGAAAAGACTGAGTAGGAACACAGTTTTTGAAATAAAGCTTGTTTGAAACAAGTTTGGCAAAAAAATAGAAGAATTTTCTCAGGGGAAACAGTTTGAAAAGGGTAGTGAAATCAGTACAAACAACATACCAAATTCAGAATCAAAACAGCACACACATAGAACAAGAAGCAGGAATTAAACAAGTTCAACAATCACAAGCAGGGAGATGAGGGATTGGGGACAAGTATGAAGCATATAGGGGTAGGAACATAGTAGACAGAGTTACACATAAGTTCAGGATCAAAAAGAAATCTCCAGGGATTTGGGGAAGGGGGGGGGGGGGGTTAAGGTTGTATCCAAAAAAATAGTAATCACAAAAAAATTTTANATGTATCACAGAACATAGTCATCACAGAAAAGTTTTACCACAGAGTTGTTCATGCCAGGAATCATAAGTGAAGTAGAATCACATTGAGGGATACTAAGGGGGATAATACTTTTTAAACATGCTGAGTCTAAAGGAGGGGGTACATTAAGAGCAATACTAATAAAGCAGTAAAGTAGACATACTAATTGCAGGTTGAACAACAGAACCATAAGTAAAAGCAGACTAAAAAGAGAATGAATTGCAGTAGCAAAATAAACATGTTGTTTTATGACTTAAACTGAAAATAGGACATACCAGTATAGGAGATAACAAGAATAGAATAAAGAGAAATAGATTAGAATAACCAGTCTTGGCTTGCCGCCGGTTAATACTAGAAAATAACCAGAGAGAGAAGAGAGTATTTGTGTGTAAGAGAGTTCTGAACAGTGTCTGTTCGTCTGTTTGCTAATGAAAGAGTAGGGTTTATATATTTTTGAAATAGCCAGAGAATAAGGTAACAAATAATAGTTCAGTAAAAATTATGGAAGTAAACATCAATTAGAATCAAATTAATGTAAGTACTCCCTTTTAATTAAGGAGTCTTACTCAATCAGTGATAGACAATAGTAACATAAGGAAAGAAAATCGTATAGACTAATGGTAATACATAAGGAAATAGTACAAGTGTAATATAGGTATAGAGCATGTAATTAGGGCCAAATTCAGAATCCTATTTAAGGAAAGTATATATATGAATTAATTTGACAGCAGAATGAGCCAGAGAAATAAGGCAAGAAATAATTTATATTATGAAAATCAGTAAGAAAAACCCTCAAGTGTGGTTCGAATCACAGGAAATCAGCATCAATCAGGAAAACTATCAAACATTAGTGGGGTAGGTATGATACAAACAAATAGAAACAGGAAATAAAAAATACTCAAAATCATTATGCGAAAATCAGTGAAGTACCAATCATAGAGATTCAAGGATTCACAAATAGAGAAGATATCACTAATTTATCACAATATTATGAGAATAAACATGTGATAGACAAAAAATCTGAACTATAATAAGACTAGTATAACATAAAAGTTAGGGTTTCATATATAACACAGTTTGAATCATATCATATGCATGATATAGGTAGAAGTAATGAAGATTCAGAAACCCTAATGGCAAACATGGAGTAAAATCACAAACTCACGAAGTTTACATAGAGCAATGGCATAAATTAACAGAGTAGACATGATACATGCAAAACAGATAAAGAGTCAGAAACCCTAATGGAAAGCATGGAGCAAAATCACAAAATCACGAAGTAGTCATGAAAACACAACAATCATAATAGAACAGGCAAACATATTATCGCAAATAAACTCAGAACCACAAATTGAAACCAAAAAATTTGGGGGTTTTTAACAAAAATGAATCAGACAAAAGGGAAAAGTTTAAATAATGTTTAAACACAATGAAAATCATAAGATAATGCTAAAAAGTCAGAAAGAAATCTATTTTGAAAAGGGGTTTAAGAACCCTAGTTTGAAGATGAAGAATTGTTTTAGGGAAAACAGAAAATCTTTAAGGAAAACATTGAAATAACTCATAATATGTGCGGATCTGTTACAGATCTAAAGCAAATCGAGGGTTTAGAAGTTAGGGTTTCAAAGAGAGAACCCAAAGAGAAGGAGAAACAACTCAAAAATCACTAGTTTTAATCGGAAATGGTAAGATCTTACTCGGACGGCCACAGATGGCCGGAGAATGGCATGGGAGATCATAGGAGATAAGAGAACCGCCTCTGTTTCTCTTGAAGACCTCAGAGCAGTGATGCCCGTTTAAGGAGGGAGCCATGAGGCTGGGGGTGGTGAAACCACCATGGTTTCCGGCAAGGCGATGGCCGGAGAAGGGCTTAGGTTAGAAGAGGGAGTTGAGAGGTATGAGATAGATGTAACGGTAGAGTGAGGGAGTGAAAATGAGAAGGGGGAAGGGTAGTCGTTAGGTTTATTTTAGGAAGGGGTCATCTGGACCGTTGATCAATTTTGATTAACGGTCATGATTAAATCCGGATTGGGCCGAGTAGGATTTAGGTTTGGGCTTGGGTCTGTTGGGTTGATTTCATTGGGTTAGGATCAGGTCCTAATTAGGCTAAAATCGAAATATAAGTGGCTAGCTGTTAAATACCTAATTAGATTAGGTAAAACAGTCTATAAAAATAGCTAATAATTGTGTAAAAATGAAATTCATGCTAAAACAATAAATGAAAATGATTACTTAATATTTAAAAATACAAATGGTTAATTAATGGATAAAAAAAAGTATAAAATCATATGATTGGGCTATAATTGCAACGTTGTTGCAATTATAGCCAAAAGGTGCCAATTCGACTAATTGTGAAATAATCTGGTCTTAGTAGGACCCTAAATAATAAATCAAATCAAGAAATACTTTTAAATCATTTGTAATGCACTTTTGTAATTATTTATTGACAATAAAATGTTGGATAAATTAGAATAAGTTAATAAAATATAGGAAAAATTATGAAAAAATACCAATTGATATTAATGCATAATTTTGAGGCTATATATGCAATTTAAAAATATTTTGAGGAAAATTGGGTATCAACAATTATGTGGCGATAATATTATTGATCATGATATGTTGGAGAAAACTTTCACCCATTTTCATGCCTCGAATATGCTTCTGGAGTAGCAATATCGAGAGATGGGATTCAAAAAATATTCTGAACTTATTTCACATCTTCTTGTGGCTAAGCAACATAATAGGCTTGTCACGACCCAGAATCCTAATCCAGGTCGTGATGGCGCCCAACGACGGAGTTAGGCAAGCCAATATCAATTACACTAAGTGTTACCCTTCCCATTTGATCAAACAAGTCAATAATTACAAATTTTAAACAGTTAAACATGATGATAGTTGGATACGAAAATAAAAGCATATCACTAAGTGGCCGAAATAAAGCATATGAATGCCTATACAACCCAAAATATACACTACGCGTGTGCCAGGAACTAGTGTCACGAGTGTCATGGGCATACTAACGGAATATACAAAGTAAAGTAATATATACACAAATCCACAGTTTGGATGAAATAGACGGGGAAAATAACAAAAGTAAGTGAAAACTCCATGGTGCTGCTGGGAATCGCCAGAGGAAGTAGCTCACCGTGAAGTCAAGTCCACAAGCTCAGGATCTATCTCCGGTACAATAACCAGAAGCACCGGCCTTAGAACCTGTACAGTTAAGTACAGAAGTGCAGCATGAGTACATATTAAATAAATATGTACCCAGTGAGTATCCCGCCTAAACTCGAAGAAGTAGTGGCGAGAGGTCGACTCTGTCACGACCCAAAATCGGTCCAGTTCATGATGGCGCCTAACGGCAAGATTAGGCAAGCCAACGAACAACAATAACAATAAAAATGCGGAATACAATAACAATATGGTGTAAGGCCGCAGAAATAAGCTGAACCACAGCTAGGCCCAATATATACAACCCCAAATTACCAACATAACTACAATAAGTGTGTGCCAGGACTAGTGTCACAGTGTCAACGGGCGACTACATAGATACAACAGTAGAAATACATATACAAAATAAACAAGCCGCAGTCTGGGACAAAAGACTGAGCAAAATGAAACTAAAAGGCTCCAGAGGTGCTGTCAGGAGAACGCCAAGAAGACAGCTCACCGTGTGGAGCGACGCCGCGATCACTATCTATCAACAAGCGGACGACCAGACGGACCAGCCTCACTACCTGCACAGTCAAGTGCAGANGTAAAATAAAATACATGCTGAGCAATAAATCATGTGAGAAGGTACATCAAGTATACAAACATGTAAACAACAACAGTAACTGATCTCAAACATGATCTTTCTTTGTAAGCTATTCATAGTTATATCATTGTTTTCTTTCTCATTATCCGAAATGTTTTATCTTTATTCTCAATTGTTCGCTTTCCAGTACTCAGTATTGTTTCTCAACTCACCATAGTACGATCCCAACTCAACGCAAATGCTCATGAATGCAAATGAGTATACATATATATATCCGACACAGACAAGACTATCAGCCGAAGTCATAAGGGTGGGTCATAAGGACTGACACAGTCATAAAGCTCCACACATTCGGGAATCATACCTGCGACCCGTGCGCTGAATCGATAAAATCTCCACGATCGCGAATCATCCATGCGACTCGTGGGTAAATATCTCTCCCTGCTCGCGAATCATCCATGCGACTCAGGGGCAACTGACATATATATATGATCTCCCGATCACGAATCATACCTGTGACTCGGGGCCAATGATGCAAAGTAAAACTCTCCCCGATCGCGAATCATGCCTGCGACTCAGGGGCCGAAGAATATATATGTCCTCCCCGATCACGAATCATACCAGGGACTCGGGGGCTGATGAAAATAGTAGTATAATTCTCCTTGATCACGAATCAAACCTGTGACTCATGGGCTAGTAAAATAGGTCTGATCTCTCCCTGATCACGTATCAAACCTGTGACCCGGGGGCTAGTAAAATATAAGTGTAATTCCTCCCGGATCACGAATCAAACCTGTGACTCATGGGCTAGTAAAATAGGTCTGATCTCTCCCTGATCACGTATCAAACCTGTGACCCGGGGGCTAGTAAAATATAAGTGTAATTCCTCCCGGATCACGAATCAAACCTGTGACTCAGGGGCAATGAAAATATAAGTTCTCCCCGATCACGAATCATACCTGTGACTCGGGGGCTATGAATGCATGAATGCGTATATATGACTGCATGAATGCATATATATATGTGTATATTTAGACACCGTGGTACCGACTCGCCCACATTCAACGGGATCGGATACTCACATCTCACTTGACAGCCAAAGTTAGGATTTTTATCACATTATCCACTTTGCTCATAATATCACTATGATGGAACAATTCAAGTATAGGAAGGAATTTCAACCACCTTCGTTTAGCTCAACAGCTCATTATTAAAACTTATCACATTATTCAAGTATAGGAAGGAATTTCAACCACCTTCGTTTAGCTCAACAGCTCATTATTAAGACTTATCACATTATTCAAGTATAAGAAGGAATTTTAACCACCTTCGTTTAGCTCTTTATCAATTATATAAGGAGTAACACAATTACTCAATTGATGGAGTTCATAATTCTTATCTGAATATTATGTACATTTAATTCGCAGCTATCGTAGCTCAATTTGATCATATATCAGTAATAACTCGTACAAAACATCAGATAATATCAAACAATAGTTAGAACATGCTTGTGGGTCCTACGGCTACCCAACATACAATATATATGCCACGTGCGGACTCTCGTCACGTGGTGCGTACGTAGCCCCCTCAACAAGCACAATTAGCAACAAAGAGCCTAGGGGACATTTCCCCCTTACAAAGTTTGGAAAGGAGACTCACCTGGACAAGTGCTCCTCCGGCCAACGGACCAATCAACAAGACGCACGAATCCTCCGAATCACCCTCGATGGCTCGCAACTAGCCAAAAGCACATAATTATATCAATTTAGGAAGATTCGAGGAGGATTTATTAAGGACTTCCCTTAAAAACACATTCTTGACATACTTGGCAAATTGAATTCTGAGCCTCGGCATCCGGAAAAATATATTTCTTGAAGGAACGCGCTATACGTCGCCTAAGGATCAAGATTAACTCAATTAATCATTCCTCAATGGCCCAAAAATCAGAATTTGCATTATCATCAAAACCCTCTATTCTCCCCAACAATTTCTTATGAATTTCTATGAATTTGGAAGAGGAAATTCTCAAAGAACGAAAGAAATTGACATGCGGAGGGTCAAAGATTCACTTACCTGAGTTTCTAGGCCAAAATACCCGTTCTGGAGCTCTTGGGGTCGTCAACAATGGAGGAAAATGATTTTTGGGAAAGAAATCACGACTTGGCCTTTTAAATGGAACTGCCCAGCAGTTTCCGCACCTGTGACTTTTGGATCGCAGGTGCGGACTCGCACCTGCGGACGAAAGGGTCGCGCCAGCGAAAAAAGGCCTGGGCATTGGGGAATTTCTCGCACCTGCGGGCTTTTGTCCGCTCCTGCGGAGAAAAGGCCGCTCCTGCGATGGCCTGGGCCCCTCGAGAAGGTCGCGCCTGCGGGATTTTGTCCGCGCCTGCGAGAAGAGGATCGCCCCTGCGGCTGGAGCCGCACCTGCGAAGGGATTTCCGCTGGTGCGAACCTCGCGTCTGCGGGTCATGGACCGCAGGTGCGGTCACACCAGTAAATTCCCACCAGCTATGAGTTTTGCTGGTTTTTGACCCCGGTCGGGGTCCGGGAGACCCCTGGGCCCACCCGAGCCCTCGACAAATTATACCAACGAGTCCCAAATCACATGACGGACTCGCTCGAGCTCCCCGAACACTAAAAACATCATTCAAACCAAGAATCACTCTCCAAAACCCCTTAGATCAAACTTAGGATTTCAAGAAAAAATCAAATGGCTCATCAATACGCCGAACGGGTCTATAGTGCTCGGAATGATCCCAAATTTTGTGGACAAGTCATAAATGACTATACGAAACTATTGCCAGTTCCAGAATTCCAATCGGACCATGATATCACGAGGTCTAATTCCAGGCGAAATTCCAAATCTTATGAAATCCTTAATTCTGATTCAGGTGCCAAAACACTCCCGGGTCATCATAAACTCGAGGCGAACACACTCCCAAGTCCGAAATCATCTTTCGGAGCTGCTGGAGCTGTCAAAACTTGATTCCGAGGTCGTTTGCTCAAAATGCTGCTCGAAACCAAAATTAGCCAAATAGGCTAGCCTTCAGGAACCAAGTGTTCCTGAACTGGCCAAATCACTTCCGAATCCCAAACTACTTCCCACACAAGTCATAAGGCACGAGTAGTCGCTATGGAAGGAGTCATTCACGGGAACAGAGTCCCAACACACAAAACGACCGGCTGGGTCGTTACAGACTCGATATTCACTAAAGTCCAACAGTAATAACATATTATAGAATATAATGAAATATAGTAGGCATGTCAGGAAATGAGCAACAAGTACATATCAAGAGCAGAAATCCAAATTTCTACTGAACTAAACAATAAAGCACTTTCAAGGGTAAGACCACCGAACGAAACAATAATCACAAATTCTTAGATCCGTCGTGGCGTACGGTCCGCTCCCATAAGGTACCTTCTAAACTCGATGTGGCGTATGGCCCGATCCCATATGTATTTCAAGTGTTTTTAACCACTCTTGTGGCGTACGGCCTGATCCCATATATATATCACAAATATTCCTCAACACTGACGTGGCGTACAACCCGATCCCATATATATTCAATTTCTTTTCAACTCTGCCGTGGCGTACGACCCGATCCCATATAGACATAATCACTCTCAAACCTTCCGTGACGTACGGCCCGATCCCATATATATATCACAAATATTCCTCAACACTGACGTGGCGTACAACCCGATCCCATATATATTCAATTTCTTTTCAACTCTGCCGTGGCGTACGACCCGATCCCATATAGACATAATCACTCTCAAACCTTCCGTGACGTACGGCCCGATCCCATATATATATCACAAATACTTACTTCCATAACAAAGTCCTTTCCTTTCAACAACTATCCATAAAGCCTCAGAGGAACAATACTATACAAAACATAATCTCATAGTACATATGGCGTCACAATGAATCATATAGAGCATTTCAAGGAAGAATATAAGGTATTACGAGGAAGCATATAAGGCATATACAGCATTACGAGGAAGCACATAAAGCATGATGTGGGCCTAACTACCCGGACATAACAATGATAGCCGCTACGTACGGACTCTCACCACTTGGCGCGTACGTAGCCCCCAAACAATTTACACGTAGCATATACATCACCTATGGGGACAATTCCCTCTTACAAGGTTATAAAGGAGACTCACCTCGTGTCGAATCTACCCCTCGGACCACAATTGCGCCCGAAACTCCGAACTCTACACCCGAGGACTTGCAACTAGCCAAAAGGTGTAAAATTAAATCAATGCATGCACAATGTGGGAAATTATCTTAGTTATTCACTAAAATCGCTATCCTTGAAGAAAGTTAAATATATAAATCTTTAAATTAATTATTTAGCAAGAGAATCAAATTCAATTATTTTTAAATCATCATATGAGTAAAATTCTTAATCAAGCTAAAAATAATCTTAGGGTACATACATTTATTCCATAAAAGGAGCGTTTGAAAACAAAGTAAAAAAGATAGTATATTATTAAGAATCAAAATGCTATACCAGTGTCTGAGGAAGCACAATCAAAGTTAAATCCTAATCAAGAACGAGCTTGCAAGACTATACTACAAGAATTGACTCTGGTCAAACGGGATTATTCTTTGTAGATGCCTCCGACGGAATATAAATAATATTTCTATGGAATGCATTGCTTGCAAATATCATATTAAGAGGCATGACATTGTTAACAATAATAGCAAGTGGTGTACCAACAATAATTTTATCGTGAGGCCACCCACTTTAGATTAGATATACATGTATTGGTAAAAATAAGCTTCACACATGTACTAGTTATGATGACAAAGCAATCCATGTGGAGCAATGTAAACATGACAACTCGACGAGACTTTATGAAGAGGTACGGACAAAGAGGAACGAAACGACTACCCACGAGGTAATCAGATACGATCAAAATAAATCAAGGCCGAATAGAGGGAAGATTCGGAGATCTTCAATCAATGAGACAAACGTTACATAATCTTCACGCGACAGTTATGATTAATCATTGGAACGTTACATTAATGTCATTATTAGTCATTGATGCTCAATCACTGAAAAGAGTAGACATTATATTAAGAATTCCCTATAAAAGGGAGTAAAATATAACATGTAAGGACACGTTTCGAACCACTATTGAAATACACTTACTTTTACGCATCTTTGTTGCTTTCAGTATGCAAGTCTTATAACAATTATTAGCATATTCTCTTGGTTATCAAAAACCCAAGTACTTCTTAAAATAGCTTTGGCAGAGAATCTAATTCTTTGGTTAAACAAATTGGTTTTGTTACCGGGAATCTGATAATCCTAACACGAGATTTACAACAGCAACGGAAGAAACAAACAATGACGAGTTGAGTACAAATCTTGATTTGCTCGAGCAAAAGAGAGAAGTTGCGTTAATACGTATGCCAGCTCAAAACAAATTATAGAGCAATATTACAACAGAAGATCTCATCTCAGATATTTCAAAGTTGGGGACTTCGTTCTTAAAAAAGTCTTCCAATCAACAAAGGAAGCTGGTGCAGGAAGCTAAATCAAAATTGGGAAGGACCTTACAAAGTCCGTGGCATTGCCAGAAAAGGCGCTTATGAGTTGGAAACTATGGACAGCAGAATTTTACCAACAAGTTGGAATGCTGTTCATTTGAAGAAGTATTACTTCTAAGTAAAAGGAATACCCCCGGTCAGGTATCATTACGTTCGATTTTATTTTTGTATAGTTAAGATTATACTAACCATTTTAGATGATAGGCAAAAAGCTAACCCATCACCAAAGGATGATATTAGACTTGTATAGACACGAGGAAGTAACTGAATTCCCGGTCTAGGGTTACAACTTTCTGATGGACGTTTTTAAGGTTAAGCAGTCATCATCTAAACTATATACCTTCGAGTCCCGTATGTTTTTCCTTTTAAAGAAAAGGACCACAAGGAAGGAATAGTCAAGTGCTCGAGATTTCATTCTTCAAAGCTCAAATACTTGGGGGACTATACAGTATGGAAGGCAAAGAAGAAGCAAAGAAAACTATCAAAAAAGTCAAAGTTGAAGCCTGAAGATCCATCTTCCCAACAAGTCAAGCATTATGAGCAAATTCGAAGAGCAAAAGACAAAAACACAAAGCCCGATTTAGAAACCTTCAAAAACCATATTCGTAAATGTAAACGAATGTTTAAGTTAAAGGAAGAATGTTAGTTACAGGTAAAAATGCATATCCTTGTACTTATTCAAAGACTATTGTAAATAAAAATAGTTACAAATAGAAAAAGAAAAAAAGGCATTACCCTCGTATTTATTCAAAAACTATTGTAAATGAAAACAGTTATGGGTAAAAAATTCATACCCTTCTATTTATTGAAAAACTGTTGTAAATGAAAACAGTTATTGGTAAAAATTCATACCCTTGTATTTATACCAAATCTGTTGTAAGAAAAACAGTTACCAAAGAATTATAGACGATACTCAAACACATGTAAAATGTTAGGAAAGTTCAAAATAATACAAAGACTTCCTTCAAAACATTGTTAAGAATAACATGTGAAATTCCTCTCTCTCTTATGTACATTTACACCATTATGAAGTTGAGACGTCTTCTTCATTAAGTGTCGATAAAAAAGGGTCCTCTTTTATAATCATGCCTATTACGAAAAGGTACGATATATCTAAGCATTCTTTTATGCAAAGTCAAAAACTAAGGGGTAAAACAAAAACCTAAAAAAATAAGCATGCAAAGACTTAAGAGTAAAGAAAAAACTCAAAGAAATTGAAAGTCATGCCGATATTAATATTAATATATTACGGAAAAAAACTAAGTATTAACATAGTCTAAGTGATTTTGGGATCTTTTGTTTTCTCCGCAAGGTAGTCAGAGTCAGCCGGTTTTTCATTAAACATGCATGATAGTCTTCAACTGCACAAAAGTTGTGCGGAGCCTTTTCTCTTAAATGAAATCTTCTTGAACCCTGTCCGAACGAAGGGCATTTGCGACAAGAAATTAATCCTAATTTTTCCATACCCGGTTCAAGGGAAAAGGCAAGGAACTTTCAACAAGCATGATACGAGAGGTAAGAGACCAGCCTTAGGCCTCTTTAGCTAATAGATGCGTCAAAGACCGTTGCCAGCTACTGCTAGTCGCAAACAAGCCCTTCCCTTCTGGGGTCAGATTTATAAGCTCGTCGCTTCTGGCCGCCTTATTCCGTCACCCAAGATCCAAGTCAGCACCGACAAAAATCTCTTGATTCCTCGCGGCCGGGCCGGCTTGGAAGCAAGCTACCTCTTGCCTATCTCACCTCCTTCCTTCAGCTGGGTGAGCCTTCTCTTTTTGGATCGTCTTCTACCCAATGCGGTACCCCCCGTAGAATTCAGACTTTCGGGTAAACCCGGCGAGCAAAATGCGGCAAAAGAAAAGGAAGGAAAATACTTGGTCAACAAGCAAGCAACTACATATATCTAACAAATGCGACAGAAAGCGTCAGAGCTTCGAAATCCTGAAATTGAGTGTCCTTGAATTGAGCCTGTCGTATCCTTCCCAGCCCAAGACGACAAGGTGGTAACGGAACTACGACAACTCCGGAACGAATTATGCGGTTTCTTTCAATGCATGGGTTATGGCCTAGGAGAACTCATGCGACTATTGGCGTTGGGGAAGCCATGCGTTAGGTAAACCAATCGCACATTTCAAGCGAAGGAGTGAAAGCTACTCGACTGTAATGGTTGGAGAGGACCTACTTTGTTTATTCAAAAGTTACCCCTAAGTTGTCAGTTGGGTCCTTAAAAAGGACCAAACTTTACCCCCAATGGGACCGAGGGTAACCACCAATTGTTCCCAATAAAAAAATAAGGACCAAGCTCTATAAACTCTATCACAGATGGGGGGGGGGGGGTTATCTTCACTGGCAGGAGGAGCGGCTTGAGATGGCGAGGTGTGTGCAACAGCTTCATCAGGGACCTCAACTTTTAATGATGAGAAATTCTGACTCTGCCGAGACTTTTCAATCGTCTCTTTGGTTTTGGCAATTTCAGCTTCCACGTCAAAATTCTCTTGGCCCATTTCCGTCAATGTGTCAAGTCGGGCATTCAAATAAGCCCAACTAACATCGACAACTGCTTTGTCCTCAAGAGCCTCGTAGTCTTTCTCCCATTGTTCAGCTTCGGCTCTTAGCTCATCTATCTCAGCCACGACAACATCATGAGAAGCCTGTAAAGGAGCAAGGGATCTTTCCAGAAACTTGACCTTATTCGAAGATTTACGGAGGTCTTCTTTGGTCTGGGTGAGCAGTTGTACAAGTTCTCCAGAGTATACCTTCTTCTGATCAAACAAAGCCTTCAGGCTTCTAATCTCTTTGGTGGCGTAGGAAAGCTGCTCCGCAAAGGAAGACTCCAAGATGCTTTTTTCCTTACCTGCCTGATTTGAAGACGCCTTCTCTATGGCCAGTTCCGCTGCAATAACTCGGATCCGCTGTTCCAAGGTACATTTCTCCTCCTCCAATGCCTCCATATCAAGCTATAGAATTTCGTACTGCTCCTTCCAATTGTCAACCTCGGTATGGAAGTCATTTGCTAATTGCTCCATTTGAATGACTATCTTCATCAATTTTGTGCCTATAAGGTTGATCTGCATAAAATGATAAGTTAGATACGATAAAGGAGAATGTAATATATGCATATGAAGAATGAGCAAGTTTTACCTTTAAGGACGAGTGCACAATATCGTTCATCCAAGTTAAGGAGCTATGACTTTTCATCTTAGACTTCTCAACCGGGCCTAACAAGGGCTTTAACCATACATCAGCCTGGCCAGACTTTTTCAAGAAGCTGCCTCCCCCAGGAACCTCTATCGTAACTTGCTTCATCACCCCCCTTGCTGGAAGACCCTACTTCAACAGCAGAAGGCACGTAAGTGGGGGCGGGTGAAGGAGCCACATGCGGAGTAGGTTGAGGACCAGAAACAACAATAGGAGCAGAAACAGCAACGGGAGCAATAAATGAATGTTCCGCAGGAGTAGGCGGAGGAAATATAGCAAGAGGAGCTTCATTAGAACCTGAACCAAAACCTTGCTGGAACAGGTGATCAATGGACGCACGAACATGAGAGGGAGTTGCATCTTCAGGAGCGAAAGGCTCTGATTCAGGTACTTGAGGATCAACAACGGGCGCAGATTCATCGTCAGAGACAACCCTCCTCCTACGTGACCTATGAACCAGCGAAACCTCCTCTTATTCCTCTTCATCCTCCAAGGTTTGAGACCTACTTGCCTTCCTTTTCGACGAGGATTAGCCAACAATGATTTTATGAGCCTTAGCCAGGGACAGATTTGAAGCGGACACATCCGCAGCAGAAATTCCACGAGCAGGAAACCCTACCAAATGAAAGGGATCAGATAAAGCTCAAAATGGGAAAAAGTAAAAAGGAAAACTCGCACTTACCATGGGTTTTCACCTTCCAACCAAACCTCAGAGCGATTAACAAAAGTTTTTCTACCCAATCACGGAAACCGAAGACATTCTCAATGGTTTCCATGGTTGCTCCAAAAGAAAAAGAAACAGTCACTGTACTGATAGTTTATCGAAAACAAAAAAGGGAAAGTGAGCAAACCTGTACTCACGTGCAAAGTTCCACTTCTCAGGGAAGGGGAGATTTTCTTCACCTACTAAACCTGCAGTATGGAGAGCAACATACTGAACATACCACCCTCTATCTTTGTCATCATCTGGAATAAAACACTCTTTTACTCCTAGCCGCGAGAGTAAAAACTCCTTGGAAAAATAGCATCGGGGAATAAAGGTGAATAAGATGATGGAAAGTAAAGGGGACAGAAGCTAAATTGGCCAAATACCTAAGGCACGCAACCATTCTCCAAACAAGAGGACCGACTTGTCCCAAGCAAACATTGAAGTATCGATAAAATTCAATGATATCAGGGTCGATGGGAGGCTTGAATCCTAATATGAAGGGATAAGTATAAACATAAGAATACACAGTCCTATAAGAGGTTATTCTTTGGTTATCATTAGGAACAACAACAGGAAAATCAGACTTCCAACAACAGTCTCTGCGTACGAGTGACACTAACCCCTCTGTTATTTGGGGTAGGGTAAAGGTTAGCACTATCATGTGATGATATGGAAGAAAGATACTCATTCATGGCCTCACTATACTTGGCAAAACAATACTCGGCAGGAACGATTTCATCGACTCTCGTCTCACACAGTGGTTCATTGTGTTCCCTACTCTTTTATGAAGATCTAGAAGCCCTATCCCTCGGAGAAGACAAAGAAACAATAGACCTAGAAGATGGCGGAGGAGTAGTATGGGAAGAATAACCCCTGGATGGTGTATAACTTAAGCTCCTAAGTCTACCGCCCCTCCTACTCCGTGTTGAAGCAGAAGAAGGAGTCAATTCATTTACAATAATGACCTTTTTGGATTGCTGGTTTGAAGAAGACATGTTTACGAGGATGAAGAATTTACAAATAAAAAAAGAAGGTTAGAAGTTTTTCGTGAAAGTAAAGGAAAAGGGGTATTTCTACTCATAGGCGATCGTAAAAATAATGGAAAAAATAGTGATGTGAAAGTCATAATTGAAGTTGTCACTTCGTTACTAATGCAGCCGCAAAAAGCCCTAAAATGCGCTGAATAATTGCAAAACAAATCTGGGAATGCCATGTGGCACAAGCATTAAACAGAACTGACAAGAAACGCATACATTTAGAGACGGATGCAATGGTACGAGTGAATTGGCGGCAAAATATTCCCGCCATAAGTGAGTATCCACTTACCAAATATTTGATCGATAAATAAATGGTAAGTGGGGGGACTATCTGTATTGGTAAAAACAGGCTTCACATGTGTGCTAATTATGATGACAAAGCAATCAATGTGGAGAAATGAAAACATAACAACTGGACGAGACTTTATGAAGAGGTACGAGACTAAGAGGAACGGAACGACATACCCACGAGGTAATCAGATACGGGAATCTCAACCTAATTAAGGAGATGAAGAGATACGGTCAGAATGAATCAAGGCAGAATAAAGGGCAGATTCGAAGATCTTTAATCAACGAGCCAAATGTTACATAATCTTCACGCGACAGTTACGATTAAGCATTGTAACGTTACATTAATGCCATTATTAGTCATTAATGCTCAATCACCTCAAAAGTAGACGTTATATTAAAGAATTCCCTATAAAAAGGGAGTAAAATATAACTTGTAAGGACACGTTTCAACCACTATTGAAATTCACTTACTTTTACGCATCTTTGTTGCTTTCAGCTTGCAAGTCTTATAACAATTATTAGCATATTCTCTTGGTTATCAGAAACCCGAGTACTTCTTAAAATCGCTTTGGTAGAGAATCTAATTCTTTGATTAAACAATACATCTTCAAACAACTTAAATAATCATCACAAATATATCAAAGCAGAGAAATGGTTCTAAATATATAAGGAAAGAAAATTAAAAATATGGGATGGCGCACTTATGGCTAAGTGTCAAACGATCAAAATACTTTCCCGGAGTGCTAGAGATATATTGGATATTTGTAACGACCCTCCCGGTCGTTTTGAGAGTTCTTGTCACGACCCAAATCCTAATTTAGGTCGCGATGGCGACCAACGACGGGGTTAGGCAAGCCAATATAGAAAACACTAGATGATATCCCCTTGCCCCTCTGATCTAAACATGTCGGAAATTACCAATTTTAAACAATTAACATAATGCTAGCATAATATGACCTTAAAATCATACAGATATGAAGGCACAGGGCCAAACCGAAACACATATATAGATACACAACCTAAACCCAAAATACAAACTGCGTGTGTGCCAGAACTAGTGTCACGAGTGTCACGGGAAACTATTGTATATTGTATACAATGACTACAATATATACAGAGTCTCAGTCTGAATGAAATAGACAAAGAATATAACAAAAGAAACTTCAAGGTGCTACTAGGAAGTCGCCGGGAAAGCAGCTCACCGTGAAGTATGACCACACTATCAATATCTAGCACCGACCTGATAATAAGACGTACCAGCCTCCGGACCTGTACAGTCAAGTACAAAAAAGAAAAGAAAGTGCAGCATGAGTACATAAATAAATATGTACCCAGTGAGTACCCCGTCTATTCTCGAAGAAGTAGTGACGAGAGGTCGACTCGATACTCACTAAGGGAAACAGTTGACATAAAGCAGAATATAAGGAAAACAGTAGACATGTAAGCACTATATCACAGTGAAGTAAACACAAGGTTTTCAGGTAAGTACTGAAAGCAAATGACAATTTCCACTTTCTCTTCTTCCCAATACTGCCTTAAATCGTAAATCAGGAAACAACACCAAGTAGTCACGCGCACACAAGTACAAGACAACAGGCTGGAGTCATAAGGAAGAATAGCTATGCACTGCCGGGGATCGACTAACCCGTACCAAGAGTGCATTCCTACCAATAATCATGCCTACGCACTGCCGGGGATCGACCGACCCGTACCAAGAGTGCGTCTATCAATGTAATCATATCATATCATAGTGAAGAATACCTATGCACTGTCGGGGATCGACCTGCTCGTACCAAGAGTGCATGCTTAACAATAATCCTGCCTACGCATTACTGAGGATCGATCGGCCCGTACCAAGAGTGCGTCTATCAATGCAATCATATCATATCATAGTGTAACTTCGTCCATGCACTGCCGAGGATCGACCTGCCCGTACCAAGAGTGCATTCTTAATTAAATCCCGGTGCACTGTCGGGGATCGACCGACCCTTACCAAGAGTGAACTATAAAATCTGCCGTGGCGTACGGCCCGCTCCCCTAAGAGTGAAGGAAGATTTACATATCGCTCGCGAGATGTAAATGGCAAAGCGACAACATGCGCACACAAAACATCAAGTCTACTTAACTTATCAAATCTTTCCAAATATTTAATCAATGAAATACTCAGGGATAATAATGATATATCAAGCAAGAATTTATAACGTAGAAGTCATTTCAAGGCAGAATACAAGGCATGATGTGGTCCTAAACTACCCAGGCATAACACATGTAGTCGCTACGTACAGACTCTCGTCACGTGGTACGCACGTATCCCCCAAAACAAATACATACAACACATAGAATACCTATGGGGACAGTTCCCTCTTATAAGGTTAGAAAGGAGACTCACCTCGTGAGGATATCACGCCTCAGATCAAGGATGCGCCCGAATCTCCGAAATCTACTCTCGACGGATGACAACTAGCCAAACATGGTATAATTGATTCAATTTCAGTTCCAAGAAGGAGAATTAACAAGAAATCCTAAAATTAAGAATTCTTGAAGGTTTTTGGAACTTCGACCCCGGGCCCACACGTTCGGATTTCAAAAATTCTTGAAGAAATCAATTACCCGGAGTCTAAGGATCATAATTATGCAAGTCCTTGCTAGAATTCATGGAAAAAATAAGTAATTCATAATTTCCCATAATCCCCAAAATTACTATCTATTTCTATGAATTTTTAGGATAATTAGAAGGGAATTTAATTAAGAATTGATGTTAAAATCATGAAAACTAAGGAATTTACTTACCTTGATGAAAATTGTGGAACACCCTCTTGAAATGCTCTCAAAACCTTGAGGAGGAAGATGAAAATGGAGGAAAAATGGTTTGCGTCCCGTATTAAAATACACTGCCCAGCTGCTTGTACTATGCGATCGCAGTTGCGCCAGTGCGTTCGCACAGGGAAATTGCCCAAGGCCCTCAAGAAGCATAGTGCGATCGCAGCTGAAGGCTGGCGATCGTAGAGAGTCGCAG
>ML267485.1:0-65168 GCA_005239495.1 Nicotiana undulata
GTCCCGGAACACCGTAAAAATCCGGGTGGCGACTCTGAATAAAATAAATCCCAAAAATCGAATGATGTCACTTAAAGTGGAAAAACTCCCTTATTACCCTTATCGGTGAAAAAGGAGGTGTGACAGCTCTGACGACTCTGCTGGGGAAAATAACCCAGAACTTCTAGTTTAGGGTTCAAGAATTTGAGCTTTTAATTTGATTTTACTTAGCTTAATTAATTGTGATATTACTGTATTTTTGTGCGCTCAATATGCTAAATGTTATTTATTTACCGCTTTGATATTTATTTGAATTGTCTTTAAACTGTCTTCTTACGCCTCCCTTCTGAGTCTTCTAAAATTGGTGCACACTTTCGCGTGGCCCGCCTTTCTATTAGAGGTCATACCAAGTAAGAAATACGGGGATGGACTAGCCACTAGGCTGGATAGCCTTTCGTGCTACCGGTACGTCGCTCCCACCCCAACTCGAGTTGTCCACTCGGGTAGCCAAGGTCTAGTAGAAAAACCCCAGGATTAACCCTAGAATGACAAAACTTCATGCCGGATCCCTAGTAGGAACGATTATCTACATCACGTGCATTTTGACTTAGGGGACTCAATACATGTGTTGGGTTCGTCTAGGACAGGTGTACCCGAAACAAAAAGACCATCCCGATGCATCCTACTTGCTATATGTGCATTATTTGTCTCGGTTTGTTTGTTTGACCGGCTAAAGAAAAAAAAAAGAAAAAAAACAATAAAAAAACCAAGAGTGATAGGATAGAAATTTACCAGTTTTGAAAAAAAACCTGATATTTGAAAAATACCTCAAAACTCTGCCCAAAAAAAGGGGGAATTTCAAAATAATTGCAATGAGGAGAAAAAGAATTTAAAAATAAGTCAAAATCATTTTTTTCTTTAGTTATTCAAAACTGACCGAACTACGTGGGTCTGATTCTCATCGGATATGAGATACGTAGGAAAGCCTCATCGGTGTCGATCCCACTTTTCAAAAACAAACAAAAAATGCCCATTAGTCAAATAAAACCAACCAAGCTTCGGTTAAGGTCTTGCAACGTTCTTGCCGAAATATCCTTAGAACATTTTACATTGTCGAAGGGCTATTTTCGTTAAAGAACGAATTTGTCTGACACTTTTTTCGAAAAGTACCTTTTTTGGCCTCAAAACTTTACTCAAAGTAAGAAGGGGCCATTTTTGCAAAAATGACCACTTTGGTCAATATTGCACAAATAGCCACTTTAGGAGAGTTGTCTTTTAAAATTAAAACTGGATCTTTTGTGTCAAAATCAGAGGTAATCCTAACCCTGTTTGCTCACAGGTGCAAAATGAATACTATCCAAACTCCGCAGTTGAACACCGTACAAAGAGCTCCACTACCACTCCAAATGTGGTGGCACGATTTAGACAAAGAGGGCAAAGAATGGGTCGACGAACAAGTGGGAAAGTCAAACCCAGAAACAACTTGATCAAAGCTACAAAGAGGGCAAAGAATGGGTCGACGAACAAGTGGGAAAGTCAAACCTAGAAACAACTTGATCAAAGCTAACCTTTTGGGATCCGGTCCACAATGTGTTCCGCCTCTCAGATTTTGAGCTCACTCCGACCTTAAAAGAGGTCGCCGGATATGCGGGTTTTGGTCGGGACTTAAGGAATCAACAAATCATCTTTCCAAGACCTACGTCAGTGTGCCGGTTCTTTGAGGTCCTTTTCGTTAGAAGGCAACTCAGGAAAGACCGAGTAGTCAATGGGTGTTGTTCATTCTATTTCCTATATTCTAGATACGGCTTCTCAGACGAATTTGAAATACATGAAAAAAGCTTGACTAACAAACAAGACAAAGATACTTGGAGGATCCATCGATGATTTGCCTTCATCGTAGCATTTCTGGGTGTTATGGTCTTTCCCAATGCCGAAGGGACTATTGACGTTCGGGTGGCCAAAATCGCCCAGGTTTTGACTGAAAAGAAAGATCATACTCTGGCTCCACTCATACTATTTGACATTTTCTGGGCTTTGACTGAATGCAAGTCGGGAAAAATATTTTTTGAAGGTTGTAATATCATTCTCCATATGTGGCTAATTGAACATCTTCGTCACCATCCAAAATTCACGAGTTATGGTCTTGATAAAGCCAGCTTCATCGAGAGCTATGAAGAGAGAGTAAAGGATTACCCTTCCCCGGAAGGAGTCGGGGCTTGGGTTGATCGTCTAAGGTCTTTACGAGCAAACCAACTAGAATGGACTTTGGGATGGCTGCCTCTCAGGGAAGTCATACTTATGTCCGCTGACAGGAATAATCTACTGTTGATGGGTCTCAAAAGTGTCCAACCATATGAACCCCGAAGAGGAAGATTTGAGCATCCAAGTCATGGAGCTACACCCCGAGGCCCCCTTACCTGAGGCCTTAATTCAACAAAGCTGGAATGGGTGTCGATAATTGAAAGAAGATACTCAGGTGCCCGATCTTGTCAGAGAGGAAGTGGATCCGGGATATGCGGCATGGTTTGAGAAAAGAAGTTGCATTGTTGAAGAACCAGAACCCGACCCGGAAAGGCCTTCCAAAAGGCCTCATGTTCAAGCTTTTGATGACAAAATTCAAGAAAGGCTAGCTTGGGGCAAAAAGGAAAGAGAATATCAAGCCACTATCCATGCTTTGAAGGAGAAATTAAGAAATATGGAGTTTGATAATCAGTTGCAAGCACAGGTAGTCGAGGGTGAAAAATGACAATTGAACCGAGAGAATGAGGCGCTCCGTGCCCAAGTACGGAGTCTTAAAATAGCCGTTGAGACGCCTGTAAGGAGTGAAAGAGATGAAAAAATCATTAATAGTCTGAGGATGAAGGTTCATGAATATACCTTCAATTTGAACAAAGCGGAAAGAAACGTGTTAGAGGCCCAAAACAAGTTAGCAAAAGGAACGGAAGAACATGCTCGTCAATTAAGGCAGAAATATGGAAAAGAAATTGCAATCTTGAAAGAAACTATTTTCCATGGGAAACGAAATGGTCCAACAGACCAAAGATTTCAGAACGGAAAGGGAGCACTGTCATGCAAAGATTGGCCAATTGGAGGGAACGGTGCAAGAATTACAAGATCAGAACAATGCAAATGCCCAGGTGTTGGAGGCCCGAGCACATCAAATAGGGCGCTTACTTCCGGAGAAGGGTATCATACGGAACAAAATCAAAGAAATAGCCGACTACGTGGTGCAGAAATGCCACGAGTGCGAGAGTATGACCACTTCCATGTTCTTTGCCAATATGATGACTTTCGTCCACCAAGTGATGGACGACTTGGATCGACTTCAGGGGGATATTGCATGCAGACCTGCACAGAGACCCGCCAATGCACCACAGGCCCTGAGAAGACAACCAGAGGCTCTCCTTTATTATTAATGTTTAGTTTTTCGAGTCTGTACTTTTATTGCTTTCAAAAAGTGTTAAGTTTTTTTGTTTTATGTCTAGAGTCTGTAAGTTTCTTTCATGTTTATTAATGTTTCCAAAAATCACTTGTAATGAAAAGAACTATCTTTAGTAGTGAAATGAAAATTGCCCTTTATCTATTCCGTGAACTACGTAATGATCTGATTCATGCGGCGTCATGATACATAGGCAATCCACATAGGATTCGATCATAGACCTCAAATAAAAGAATAAAAGAACAAATAAAAAGAAAGAAAAGAGAGAGAATATTAAAGTCGGGATGAAACACACAACTGTTGCAAACATTTTAGAAAAACATTTAACTGCTTAGGTGCATCGCATCCAGACGTGTGATTCCCTATGTGTTAATATCTCCCACTAACCAATTTGTTGTCTACTCTGAAAAGGTTACTGCTTCTAAGGTGGTTGGTTTGCGGTGGTATTCTGGAGACACATCCTTATTTTACCATATCTAAAGGAAGTATCGCAATGAAATCATAAAGCCATTTGCCTATTGTTGACCCAGAGGATGGCCTCCCTTCGGTTGTCCCGCAATCAGAATCGGCAGTCGCCGAAGAAAATAGAAGACTGAGATGCCGCATGCTAGAAATGTGGGATGCTTGGTCCAATGGCAGAGAGCCACCAAATTCTATCCCTGGTTTCCCTGAGTTGATCCCCAGAACCGGAGGAACCACAATGTGCCAATTTCAGTGCCAAGCCCATTCGGGTTCCCAGCTATGACATAAAATTACATCAGAATGCCTTCTGAGGTCCGCCCCCAGGCACCGTCTTCCGAATTACCCTCTGTGGTATTCACCGCACCGCCAGCTTCAAGTATGGCGCAACCAACACAAGCGTGACAGAGCTTTGAGCCAGCAAATTTCACTTTCCAAGCTCCTCAGTTCCAACTGGATACCGCCCGAATCACTCCAAACTCTTATCCGCAGTACCCACAATTTGAGTCTCTTGTGGAGCCGGAATAAATCATGAAAAATACTGAACAAGATGAGATGACTCGAAAGATGAAGAGTATGGAGCAAAGTTTGAAAAATATACAGGGCCTAAGCGGCCAAAAGAGCGTGTCCTATGCTGATTTATGCATGTTTCCTCACGTGCATCTGTCTGTGGGCTTTAAAACAACAAAGTTCGAAAAATATGACAGGCATGGAGACCCGATCGCTCACTTAAAGGGATATTGCAACTAAATGAGAGGAGCAGGAGGAAAAGAAGAGCTACTGATGGCTTACTTTGGAGAAAGCCTTATAGGTATCGCCTCAGAGTGGTATATTGATCAGGATATCTCCCGTTGGCAGATATGGGATGATTTAGCTCGAGACTTCATAAGGCAATTTCAGTACAATGTGGATATAGCCCCAGACAGAAATTCTCTATCTAATATCAAGAAGAAAGCTTCTGAGAGCTTCCGGGAGTATGCAATTAAATGCGGGAACAGGCATCCCGAGTAAAACCTCCCATAGATGAAACTGAAATGGTTAGTATCTTCCCGTAGGCCCAAGAGGCTGATTATTTCCAAAACATGATGTCCGCCTTCGGCAAGCCATTCGCGAAGGCCACTAAAATTGGCGAGATTATAGAAAATGGCTTGAAGACGGGTCGTATCTTAAGTCAGTCTGCCCTGAGAGCCACCTCCCAAGCCATTCAGAGCGGCTTGGGAGGCCTAGCAAACAGAAAGAAGAAAGAGGAGGGAGCCATGATGGCTTCAGGCCCTAGGAATTCTCGACGACCCCGAGAATATCCAGGCCCATTTCCTAGAGCTTCGCAACACTATTATCCTCATCAAGAAACAGCCTACGCTATGTCCCCCCTCCCCTATGCAGTAATGAACGCTCAGTCGCATCCTCAGCCACAACAATATAATCAGAATAGAACTCTACCTCCTAGAAATAACCATCCTCACCAAGCCCCATATAATTCGCGCCCTCCCCAGAACAACTATCCATACAATGCATATCCTCGCGAACCACCAAGGAGACCTAACTTCACTCCTATCAGTGAGTCATACTCAAGCCTTTTGCCAAGGCTGATTAAGATTGGACTTCTACAGCATGTCCCTCCAACTAGGCAAAATCCAGAATCAGCGTCATACAGACGAGGAACCAGCTGTGCCTATCACTCTGGAGCAGAGGGGCATGATACTGAAGACTGCTCGACTCTCAAGAGAGCGGTAGAAAATTTGATTGAGCAGAAGAAAATGGTGCTAAGGAACGAGGAGGTCCCCAATGTAACAAACTGTCACGACCCCAGATCCTAACAGGTCGTGATGGCGCCTATCGTGGAACTAGGCAAGCCACTATCACATAACTACACATTTCCTTTAATAAAATTTCTCAAAAATCTCTAATAATATTCCATAGTAAGTATAAAATTTCTTTAAGTCTTTAACAAAGCATAATATAATCTAATCGTCTAAACTATTCCCCAGAAATGGAGTCAACTGATCACGAGCATCTAAGAATAAGACTAAAACTGCTAATGTCATAATACATTGTCTCAGAACAAAATACTAAATACTAAATGAAGGAAAGGAATGGAGAAGCTGTGGACACTGGACAGCTACCTCGAAATCCCAAAAGCGGACGTCGAACGGTCACAGATAACTACTGCTCAGAACGAGTACCTGGATCTGCACACACGGGTGCAGGGAGTAATGATGAGTACGCCAACTCAGTAGTAATGAAAATAAATCAAGTCTGAAGATAAGAAACACACAGCACCAAACACCAATCCACAAATAGTAAATCCTAAGTCTCAACAAAGTATACATTTAGTACATATGTTTGAAAACAAATTTTCGTAAAATCCTTTGAACAAGTATATTTTCAAATGTTTCTCAGTAAAACTCCCCAAAAGTATCAGTATGAAAGATGAAATGAATCATAATCAAAAGCTCAACAAAATATCATTCTAAACCGCCCCTCGGGCAAAATCATCACTCATAATCAATCCCTCAGCACCTCACCATCACTCAATAACAGTCACTCAGCACCTCACAGTCACTCAGCATCATCCCCTCGGGAAACCTCACTGTCACTCATGCCTCCCAATCACTCATCACTCGGCACTCGAAACTCATCACTCAGCACTCGGCACTTACACTCAGTAGGTACTTGAGCTCACTGGGATTGTACAGACTCCGGAGGGGCTCCTAAACCCCAAGCGCTATAAACAAGCCAAATCATGGCATCAATCACTCAGGCTCTCGGCCTCTCTCATATCATAAAAATCCTCACAATATTGGACATCGGCCTCACTCAGTCGGACACTCTCAACATGCCACTCGGGCCATAAATAAATGGGGTTCTCGACCCAAAATAGTATTTCATTTCAAGAAATAATATCAGTAACTCAGAGTGTCAAAACAATTTATCAAGAAAGACTGAGTGTAAAATCATAATTTTCTAAGTGAGGAATATCAGGAAAATAGCCCCCAAGGGGTTAAACAGATCGGCACTAGGCCCCAAACATGGCTTACAGCCCAAATATATCAAAACATAGTAATATTATTTAACATATGCTTTAAAAGTAGTTTCGCAACTCAATAGTTGCCTCAAAAGGAACATATTTCAAAAAAATTCCAATTCGTGCACGCCCCACACTCGTCATCCAGTGTGTGCATCACTGCAAAACCATGAAAGGATGTAAAGTCCGGGGTTTCAAACCCTCATGACAAGATTTAAAGACATCCTTACCTCAAACTAGCCCGAAAAGCTACTCCGCAACACGCTTGCCCCTCAAATCAACTTTCGAGTGCTCCAAATCTATCAAGTTCAGATTTATCACATCAAAATATGCTAGGTGGATGAAACCTAATCGAAAAATGTCAACTTTATGCACAAAACCCGAATTTAGCCAAAATCCGACCCTCGGACCCACGCCTCGGAACTCGAAAAACTTTATACCAAAATGATCCTCATCATCTCACGAGTTTGTACATATAAAGAACGCTAAAATCGGAGTCCAATTGACCTCTCAAATCACCCCTAGAAGGTCTCTTAAACTCAAGCCCTAATCCTCTCTTTTTCACTGATTTTCCCCAATTAAACACTACTAATTAGGTCCTAAATTACATATTTAACTCAAAAATAGGAAGAAATCACTTAGCTAGTGTTGCTTGGTGAAAATACCTCCTTGGGCTCTCCAAAATCGTCCAAGCCAAATGAAAGAAATGAAAGAAATGGGCCAAAACTCGCTTTTAAAACAATCTCCTCAGGCTTCATCGAGTTGTACCTTGGGATGTGTAGGTTGTACATCCTACAATAATTTTCCCTTGATGTACACCTTTTATTAAAATGCCCATAACTCCTTGTAAAAATATCCAAATGACAAACGGTTTGAAGATATAGAAACTAGACTCGACGATCTTTCATTTGATAGTTTGTACACCATATAACTCTTTATATATTACGAGATATGAGCTTCCAAAGTCGGCTCCATGCATCAGTAAATTCTGTCGAAACTGCTTCACCTGCCATCTTCAATCTATCATAACTTTCTGACCAAATGTCCAAATCATGAATAGTTCAACTTTCTGGAAACTAGAATGTATGTTTTGCAAATTTTCAGATTCCTTATAGATTTTGATATATACGCTTCCAACATTAGCTCTTCGATGCATCAGATGCTGTCCAAAACAGATTTGCAGCAGAAATTTCAGCAGTTATTTTGGCCCGAAATCCATTCTGTTAACCTTCCAAAATCTACCTGAGGCCCTCGGAACCTTAACCAATTATACCAACATGTCCCAAAACATGATACGAACTTTCTTGAGGCATCAAATCACATCAAACAACGTCGAATTCATGAATCGCACCCCAATTCAAGCTTAATGAACTTTAGAACTTGAAACTTCTACATTCGATGCTGAAACCTATCAAATCACGTCTGATTGGCCTCAAATTTTGCACACAAGTCATATTCGACATTACGGACCTGCTCCAACTTTCAGAATTGGAATCCGACCCTGATATCAAAAAGTCAAACTCTCGGTCAAACTTCTCAAAAACCTTCAAATTTCTATCTTTAGCCAAATGACTTCAAAATGACCTACGGACCTCCGATCACGCTTTCAACTCCAAAATCACCATACGGAGCTAATCCCAGAATCGCAATCCCAAACGGACATCAATAACACTGAAATGCACTTCAACTCAGACTTATGAAATTTCTTCTAAAATGCTAACTTCTACAATTTGCGCTGAAATGTTCCCGGGTCATCCAAAACCCGATCCGAACATACTCCCAAGTCTGAAATCATCATACGAACCTGCTGGAACCTTCGAATCCTGATTCTGAGGTCGTTTACTCAAAAATCAACTCTCCGGTCAACTCTTTCTATTTAAGCTTCGAAATGAGAATTTTTCTTTAATTTAAATTCTGAATCTTCCGAAAACTAAACTTGAACACACACGCGAGTCATAATACATATTGCGAAGCTACTCGAGACCTTAAGTAACTGAACGGAGCATAAATTCTTGAAATGACAATTCGGGTTGTTACATTCTCCACCTCTTAAAGAAACGTTCATCCTCGAACGTTCTAAGAATTATTCTGAGGTTACCAAATTGATGATTTTACTTTTACACCTATACTCATGGTTGATTCTACGCCACCGTATTTGAGATAAGCCCGACAACATCATCTCATTGAGATTATTCCTTTTATTCATATTTGTAAAAACTTTAATATCAATTTCTTACACTCCAACATTTTCAAAAGGCCTAATTTTCACAACAACGCACAGTTTTTAGTCTCAACTGGCTATAGCAACTCGTGCCTACGCACACATGATAGTGTTGAAGTACTTCAAAATTTTCTAGGGTATTACATTCTCCCCCGCTTAGGATCATTCACCCTCAACCACATTAAATAACTTATCTCTTCTTTTGCACGTCTTAATCTCCCAAATTTTTCTAACTCCCAAATTTTTCAGAAATTTCGGCAGAGTCTCCCCTGTAATTGGGACTATCCACCTGCCAGAGTAATACTAAAACAACTCCTAACAATACATCCACAATGTATATATCAATAACACCAATCTCAACATTACAAGCCCTGCATTATCACAATGATATCAGAATATGAAGCACATCATATGTATGCTCATCACCACCTCTCTAGTCTTTAAAGTTGTTCATAATTAATTCCAGCATCATCAATTAATCTCATATTAACCACCACCTCATTTCGAATTTTCACAATACTGACAACAGAATGTGAGGCATGAAGATCTCATGATTACTTACTCGGATTAATGAGTCACATTTAACGCCACCTGGGCACTCATATCATAAGCTAAAACTCAATGTTTACAGCACGAAAATGGCTGAATATGGAAAATATACAAGAATTATCAAATAAGCCTAACATGCATGACTCCCTTTTAATATTATCGCACAAATTAAACTTCACGAAGGGAGAATGTAAACTCATAAATATCTTACCACAAGGACCTCGTCCTTACATAACCTTCACTGTGGCTTGCAGCCCGGTATAAATATTTCACATTGTGCCAACTGAAATTTTCAATTTCCTTTCTTTCTTCTTTTCAATAAATTTCGTAAACATTTTCATAACACATAACGAACCCTCATACCGGTAGGGCATGAGATTCATAAAAATTGGAATCAATTATTCTGAAACACATTAAACTCACTCTAGTGAATAATAAACATTACTTTTAGACTTGTAGTCCTTAATTGTGTACAAAATAAAATTGCAGACACAATCTTACATCTTCAAATATCCCAATAGGGATAAACATATAAGTGGGTCACAAACTTACGAAGCTCGCCCATAAACGGAGAATAATAGGAAGACTCACCTCAATATTCAGATCTGAATCCAACTAAGGGAAAATATTCTTTTTATAGCAAATCAGGATCGTACCTATAACGACACCATCTGGTGCATCGGCCTCAGCCAAATCATAGCGATTATATCAACGGATCGGGTTTTCACCTCTTAGGCGCCCACTACCCGCCTATCCTCCACCTCTAGCTGACTGAGCACGTGGAGTATTAACTGGAGTAAAGCTTGTAGCTTGAGTGTTCTGGTGAAATACACCCCTTCCAAGTCTAGGACAATCTCTCATGATATGCCTAGTATCACCACACTCATAACAACCCCTATGAGGTCGCGGTTGCTCGTACTGAGTCTGTGCCGGATAACTGGAATAACCACTGTAAGAATCTCATGTCGGTTGTGTACTATAAACTGGAGCACCCCGAGTAATATGATGTGCGAACTGAGCTGACCAACTGCTCGAGCCTCCGCTATAATGGGTCCTAGCTAAAGAGTAAAATCCACTAAACCCTCCAAATCTTTGAGACCTTTTGGCCTCCTTAGACTCCTTTTTTTTTGTGCGATCTCCGCTACTTGTTGAAATGGAGTATCAGTTTGCAATTCTCGAGTCATGCATATTTTAATATCATAAATTTAGTCCCTCAATGAATCTGTGGACCCGCTCCTTGGCGGTAGGAACCAAAAATAGGTGCACGACGAGTTAACTCATAGATACGACACACTGCATATACCATGCCATCTTATGATAAATATGAGAACTTCATAATCCATTCCGAGCCACAAGCAACTACGTACTCAACTAGCAAAGAACTTTCCATTTGTTCCCATCTACAAGAAAATCACTATACATCGCATGCTCTTCACGCGAATCCGACCTACTACAAAGTTGTCCTATTTATCCAAGTTCCTTCTAACTTAACTTCGAATTGATACTTCTTCTTGCCATAATACCGCAATTCTCAACCTAGACTCACCACACAAGATTTTAGCCCAAACCACACCGCTCTAAGGCTCATAAGCCGCTGAATATTCTCGTAAGCACCCCAAAAAATACCACAAGTCAAACACTTACTCCAAGGAAACTTTTTATGAATTTAAGTTATTCTTCCGCTTTCCTGATGCCCAAATGTAGAATACCTAAGGATGTAGAAATGCCCCAAGTCTTGACACCCTCCAATGTGAATCTCAATGTCTAGTTGAATACACATCCTGAAGATTCCCAATTGCTACACATAAAACTTGAGTCCATTAGAGACATTTTCGAGAGTCGTTTACTCTGCTCAAATCCCAATTAAAATGACCAAGCGGACCGAACGACCTGCGCCCCCAATTAGTACACCAATACCCAAGGATGCAATACACACTTCTAAGCAACCAAGCAAATTACTACCCCACACACACTACACCCTTTACAAATACAACTCAATCATTCAATAAAACACATTTACTCGTAAAGTATATTACAACATGTATTCAAAAATTTCCATTACTCGAGTCATTCTCAAACTCCATCTCTGCAGGTCATAACTGATTCAACAGTATGCCTCGAAGTGAAACCAATGCAACGATAATCGTACAACCAACTTATCATTACCAGACTCTTCCACTTGGCTCAAAGCCAAAGATCAAGACAAACAATAACTCACAATGCCCATGCGCTATCACTGGCACTATACCACAGTGAGATTCTACTAAATATTTCATATGCTCATATAACATAAATCATCTAATATCTCGAATCATCTGCAAATCTCGCATTCATCATTGTAATGGTCATGACAACTTCCACAAGCGATCTAAACTCAAATTGCAGCATATATCATCTACTTGAAAAAGAGAACTTGCTATAAAACAACATAAGGATCACATAACCCCAGGACACTCCGCAGTAGATAACCCCGCCTGCTTAGCGTCAAACTGATATTTCTCTATTCCCTTTCGACAATCATAGCTATTACGCAATCACTTTACCCTCCTACATCAAAACACAACTAATGCCTACCTTCAAGGCATCACAATACGCGGTATAAGAATCGGAAGCTGATGGTAGAACTAACATGGAGCTGTGGTTAAAGCAAATCATGAGCTTCTGAAAGCTCTCTCCACACTTGTCTGACCACCTGAATACCCTAACTGGACACCACGTGCCCAAGAATGCTACTAATCTAAGCCAAAATTCACATTTGGAGAACTTGCATAAAGCTTCTCCTCCCTAAATCTCTGTAACACCATCCTCAAATGCTGAGTATGCTCCTCCTACTACGTGAGTACGCCAGGAGGCCATCAATGAATACCATGACGAAGCAGTACAAATACGGCTGGGATACACTGTTAATCTAATATATGAACGCTACTGGGGCATTGGTCAGCTCAAAAGACATCACCAAGAACTCACAACACAACAGAAAGATTCGCTTCACTCCACAACTAAACAACATGAGAGGTCTTCCAATACACTCACAACTCGAAGCCATATGCTAACCCGAGACAGAAATCAAACACTCAATAGCTCTTGCCACATTTACAGCCAATCCCTTTTGTCACAATCAAACAATTTGAACACATCTCACCATCGAAATCACAAGTTGTCGATGCACAGTTGATACCGAGCGCTCACGTGCGCATTCAAAATTTTGAATACATGAAAAGGATTCAAGAGTTATGCTTTTGGCTAAACAAATGGATTCGCACGACAAGAATTCAAGAATGTGAGATTTTTCCTAAGGGTTCTACAGCCTCTCGAAGATAAGTACAGACGTCTCCGTACCGATCCGCAAGACTCTACTAAACATGCTCATGACCGTTGAGTCCGATATAACCTAGAGCTCTGATACCAACTTGTCACGACCCCAAATCCTAACAGGTCGTGATGGCGCCTATCGTGGAACTAGGCAAGCCACTATCACATAACTACACATTTCCTTTAATAAAATTTCTCAAAAATCTCTAATAATATTCCATAGAAAGTATAAAATTTATTTAAGTCTTTAACAAAGCATAATATCATCTAACCGTCTAAACTATTCCCCAGAAATGGAGTCAACAGATCACGAGCATCTAAGAATAAGACTAAAACTGCTAATGTCATAATACATTGTCTCAGAACAAAATACTAAATACTAAATGAATGAAGGGAATGGAGAAGTTGTGGACGCTGGACAACTACCTCAAAATCCCAAAAGCGGACGTCGAACGGTCACAGATAACTACTGCTCAGAACCAGTAACTGGATCTGCACACAGGGGTGCAGGGAGTAATGGTGAGTACGCCAACTTAGTAGTAAAGAAAATAAATCAAGTCTGAAGATAAGAAACACACAGCACCAAAAACCAATCCACAAATAGTAAAATCCTGAGTCTCAATAAAGTATACATTTAGTATATATGTTTGAAAATAAATTTTCGTAAAATCCTTTGAACAAGTATAGTTTCCAATGTTTTTCAGTAAAACTCCCCAAAAGTATCAGTATGAAAGATGAAATTAATCATAATGAATAGCTCAGCAAAATATCATTTTAAACCGCCCCTCGGGCAAAATCATCACTCATAATCAATCCCTCAACACCTCACCATCACTCAATAACAGTCACTCAATACCTCACAGTCACTCAACATCAGCCTCTCGGGCAACCTCACTGTCACACATACCTCCCAATCACTCATCACTCGGCACTCGGAACTCGGAACTCGGCACTCGCACTCAGTAGGTACCTGCGCTCACTGGGGGTGTACAGACTCTGGAGGGTCTCCTACAGCCCAAGCGCTATAAAGAAGCCAAATCATGGCATCAATAACTCAGGCTCTCGGCCTCTCTCATATCATAAAAATCCTCACAATATTGGCCCTCGGCCTCACTCAGTAAGACACTCTCAACATGCCACTCGGGCCATAAATAAACGGGGTTCCCGACCCAAAACAATATTTCATTTCAAGAAATAATATTAGTAACTCAGAGTGTCAAAACAATTTATCAAGAAAGACCGAGTGTAAAATCATAATTTTCTAAGTTAGGAATATCAGGAAAATAGCTCCCAAGGGGTTAAACAGATCGGCACTAGGCCCCAAACATGGCTTACAGCCCAAATATATCAAAACATAGTAATATTATTTAACATATGCTTTAAAAGCAGTTTCGCAAACTCAATAGTTGCCTCAAAAGGAACATATTTCCATTTTTTTCCAATTCGTGCACGCCCCACACTCGTCATCCAATGTGTGCGTCATTCCAAAACCATGAAAGGATGTAAAGTCTGGGGTTTCAAACCCTCCGGACAAGATTTAAAGATATTACTTACCTCAAACTAGCCCGAAAAGCTACTCCGCAACACGCTTGCCCCTTGAATCAACTTTTGAGTGCTCAAAATCTATCAAGTTCAGATTTATCACATCAAAATATGCTAGGGCAATGAAATCCAATCGAAAAATGTCAACTTTATGCACAAAACCCGAATTTAGCCAAAACCCGACCCCCCCGGGCCCACGTCTCGGAACTCGACAAACCTTATACCAAAATGATCATCATCATTTCACAAGTCTGTACATATAAAGAATGCTAAAATCGGAGTCCAATTGACCCCTCAAATCGCCCCTAGAAGTCTCTTAAACTTAAGCCCTAATCCTCTCTTTTCCAATGATTTCCCTAATTAAACACTACTAATTAGGTCCTTAATTACATATTTAACTCAAAAATAGAAAGAATCACTTACCTAGTGTTGCTTGGTGAAAATCCCTCCTTGAGCTCTCCAAAATCGTCCAAGCCAAATGAAAGAAATGGGCCAAAACTCTCTTTTAAAACAATCTGCCCAGGCTTCATCGAGTTGTACCTTGCGCTGTGCAGGTTGTACATTCTATAATAATTTTCCCCTAATGTACACATTCTATTAAAACGCTCATAACACCTTGTAGAAATATCCAAATGACAAACGGTATGAAGATTTAGAAACTAGACTCCAAGATCTTTCATTTGATAGGTTGTACACCATATAAATCTTTATATATTCCGAGATATGAGCTTCCAAAGTAGGCTCCATGCATCAGTAAATTTCTATCAAAACTGCTTTACCGGCCATCATCAATCGATCATAACTTTTTGATCAAACGTCAAAATCATGAATGGTTTAACTTTCTGGAAACTAGAATGCAAGGGCTACAACTTTTATGTTTTGCAAATTTTCATATACCTTATAGATTTTGATATATACGCTTCCAACTTTAGCTCTTCGATGCATCAGTTGCTGTCCAAAACAGATTTGCAGCAGAAATTTCAGCAGTTATTTTGGCCCGAAATCCATTCCGTTAACCTTCCGAAATCCACCCGAGGCCCTCGGGACCTTAACCAATTATACCAACATGTCCTAAAATATGATACGAACTCGCTCGAGGCCTCAAATCACATCAAACAATGTCGAATTCATGAATCGCACCCCTATTCAAGCTTAATGAACTTTAGAACTTGAAACTTCTACATTCGATGTTGAAACCTATCAAATCACGTCCGATTGACCTCAAATTTTGCACACAAGTCATATTCGACATTACAGACCTACTCCAACTTTCGGAATTGGAATTCGACCCCGATATCAAAAATTCAAACTCTCGGTCAAACTTCTCAAAAACCTTCAAATTTCTATCTTTAGCCAAACGACTTCAAAATGACCTACAAACCTATGAATTCACTTCCGAGCGCTTCCAACGCCAAAATCACCATACGGAGCTAATCCTAGACTCGGAATCCCAAACAGACATCAATAACACTGAAATGCACTTCAACCCAGACTTATGAAATTTCTTCTAAAATGCTAACTTCTACCATTTGCATTGAAATGCTCCCGGGTCATCCAAAATCCGATCTGAACATACGCCCAAGTCCGAAATCATCATACGAACCTACTGGAACCTTCGAATCCTGATTCTGAGGTCGTTTACTCAAAAATCAACTCTCCGGTCAACTCTTTCTATTTAAGCTTCGAAATGAGAATTTTCTTTAATTAAAATTCCGAATATTCCGAAAACTAAACTTTACCACACATGCGAGTCATAATACATATTGTGAAGCTACTCGAGACCTTAAGTCACTGAACGGAGCATAAATTCTTAAAACGACAAGTCGGGTCGTTACAAAAACAATCTATTGCCAGCTCACAACAACGGGCCCGTCATTGGAATGATTTGTGAAGATAAGGAATTCGACCCGGCGTTGAAAGCCATCATTGTCATTGTGGACACAGAAAAGAAATCTAAAACATTGGTAAAACCAGGCAAGGAAGAGAAGAAAACAAAGCCTACCGACCAGGATAAAGAAAAGGCCAAGGAAGAAAAGAAAGATATGGCACCAGCTAAAGAAGTTGTTCTTTATGTTCCAAGAGCTCCGCGAAACAGACAGCTCGCTTTGAGCCCTCCCAGAAGATTAGAGTTGAAATAAAAGCCGCAAAGAATGTATGTGCCAAAAGGGACGTATGTTGTAAAAAGTCCAGTCGTCTCATCAAAGCTGAACGAACCTCTGATCATCAGCCGCCGGCCGCAAATCCCAATCAGAAATACAACTACTGTCCCCTAGAATTATGATCAAACACTGGTAACATATAGAGGAAAAGAGGTCAGAGAGGAAGTCAACAAAGCAAAACCCACTGGGAAGTATCATAACCCAGAGGAGTTGAACAAATCTAAGCATAAACGCTTTCCTCTAAAAAAAACATTGCTGAAGAAGCTGAGGAGTTCTTCAAGAAAATGAAAATGTCTGAATATGCTATAGTTGAAGAACTCAGGAAAACCCCTGATCAGGTTTCGTTTTTGTCTCTGTTGATGGGCTCAAACGAGCATCAAAAAGTACTCCTGAAGACGTTGAATGAAGTGTATGTACCAGTTGAGACCTCGGTCGAGCAGTTAGAGAGAATGGATGAGCGCTTCTTCGAAGTGAACAAAAATATTTTCAGCCGAAACGACCTACCTCCCGAGGGAGCTGCTCACAACAAAGCCTTACACTTGACAGTTAAAAGTGACTACGTAAAGAGGGTCATGCTCGACGGAGGATCCGGGGTAGATATTTGCCCCCTGTCAACACTAAAAAGAATGGAAATCGGCATTGAGAGGATCAGGCCAAATAACGTTTGTGTTCGCGCCTTTGACGGTATCAAAAGGGACACCACAGGGGAAATTAACATAGTCATGACGATTGGCCCTGTGGATTTCACAGTAACTTTCCAAATCCTGGACATGGATACTTCTTATAACTTCCTGCTAGGAAGACCTTGGATTCACACTGCTGGGGCAGTGCCATCTACTCTCCACCAGATGGTCAAATTTGAACACGAGAATTAGGAGATAGTGGTCCATGGAGAGGACGAACAATCAATATACAGGGACCCCTCTGTCCCCTGCCTCGAGGCTAGAGAAGGAAGCGAACATATTGTGTACCAAGCCTTTGAGATTGTGCTTGCTGATCAGCACGAGGAAGGTGCTCCGTGCCCACAACCTTGTTTATTTAGTGCATCAATCATGGTCGCCACCAACATGATCAGACACGGGTACAAACCCGGAAAGAGGCTCGGGGTATCCTTACAGGGCATTACTGAACCAATCTCTCTGCCTACCACCGAAATATTCTTTGGCATAGGTTTCTAGGCCACGGATGACGATGTGAAATGGGTCAACGCACGTAAGAACAATGGATGGGACCTGCCTCAGCCAGTCCCACACATCACTGAGTCCTTCATCAAACCGCAGTACATAGAAGAAGAAGAGGAGACCTTCACGGCCGAAGAAATTGAAGAGATTTGCGGGGCCATGAGACAAATTTTATATGAGACTCACATGGTTCAGCCGGAAGAGGGCTCAAGCACCGCTGAGGTGCAATACATGGGGCCGAATGCCAAACTGTAGAACTGGAAAGCTACTCCCTTCCCAATCAGACGGGAATCTTGGTAGTTCATATTTTTCTACCCTTTCTACACTTCGAGTTATTTCAGGGTGTAACTCGAGTGTTTCTAATTTTATTGTCTTTAAATTCCGATGTAAAAGCCCTGTTATCTTCAAATTCAATGAAATGAAATCAAAATTTTAGCGTCTACTATTCTTTCTGATTTTGTTATTTTTCTTATTTTCAGTCCTAATAATGCGGCCTTAAATAACATGACATGTTTGCGGACTTCATGCTCTGATCTTAATACGCTGTCTAATCATGAAATAATGAATCAAGAACCAGAATATGATGAAGATGAGGCTTTTAGGGAAATAAACAGAGAATTGGAACAATTTGAGAATAAGCTTAAGCCAAACTTAAACGAAACTGAGCCAGTAAATTTGGGCAATCCAGAAGAGGTCTGGAAAACCATGATAAGTATTCACACGGATGAGAAAACTAGGGACGCATTGATTCAACTTATATTCGAATTCAAAAATGAGTTCGCTTGGTCCTATGATGATATGCCCGGACTAAGTGTTGATTTAGTGGTACACAAGATGCCAACTCATCCAGATTTCCCACCCGTCCAACAAAATCAAAGAAAATTCAAAACAGATATCAGTGACAAAATTAAAGAAGAAGTCACCAAACAATTAAAAGCTGGTGTAATTCGAGTAGTCAGATACACCACGTGGCTAGCCAACGTAGTCCCAGTACCAAAAAAGGATGGGAAGCTTTGAGTATGTATTGATTACAGGGATTTGAACAAAGCAAGTCCCAAAGACAACTTCCCGCTCCCAAACATCCATATCCTGGTCGACAATTGTGCCAAACATGAGGTACAGTCGTTTGTGGATTGTTATGCCGGGTATCATCAAGTCCTAATGGATGAGGAAGATGCAAAAAATACAACCTTCACTATACCATGGGGGACCTATTGTTATAGGGTCATGCCGTTCGGATTGAAAAACGCCGGGGCAACTTATATGAGAGCCATGACTGCCATTTTCCATGATATGATGCACCGAGAAATTGAGGTGTACGTTGATGATGTCATTATTAAATCCAGAACACAGGAGGGCCATGTTCGAGACTTGAGAAAATTCTTTGAGCGGCTACGCAAATATGACTTGAAATTGAACCCTGCTAAATGTGCATTTGGTGTTCCTTCTGGGAAACTCTTGGGGTTTATAGTTGGCCGCAGGGGCATTGAGTTAGATCTAACGAAGATAAAATCCATCTCAGATCTGCCACCTCCAAAGACTAAGAAAGAGGTCATGAGCTTGTTAGGAAGGTTGAACTGCATCAGTCGGTTTATTGCACAGCTTACAACCACATGTGAGACGATATTTAAGCTCTTAAAGAAAGATGCGGCAATCAAATGGATAGATGAATGCCAGGAAGCCTTTGACAAAATCAAGGAATATTTGTCAAATCCGCTAGTGTTGGTCCCGCCTGAACTAGGAAGACCTTTGTTCCTGTATCTAACGGTCTTGGAAAATTCCTTTGGCTGTGTCCTCGGGCAACATGATGTTACCGGGAAAAAAGAGCAAGCCATCTACTATCTGAGCAAGAAATTCACTAGTTATGAAGCCAAATACACTCTGCTAGAGAGAACTTGTTGTGCCCTAACTTGGGTTGCTCAAAAGCTCAGACATTATTTGCTGGCTTATACCACATATCTCATAACCTGGTTGGATCCTCTAAAATACATATTTCAAAAACCAATGCCCACGGTAAGGCTAGCAAAATGGCAAATCCTACTCACGGAGTTCGACATTGTCTATGTCACCCGCACAGCCATGAAAGCTCAAGACTTAGCCGATCATTTGGCTGAGAACCCGGTTGATGATGAATACCAACCTTTAAGCACTTATTTCCCAGATGAGGAAGTCAATTCAGTCGAAGTAATCTCAGAAGACACTAACACCTGGAAAATGTTCTTCGACGGAGCAGTCAATGCAAAAGGTGTTGGGATTGGGGCAATCTTGATTTCTCCCACCGGACAACACTATCCAGCCACGGCCCGTCTCCAGTTCTTCTGTACAAACAATACTGCCGAATATGAAGCTTGTACAATGGGCATGAACATGGCCATTGACATGGATGTGTAAGAGTTATTGATCATGGGAGATTCTGGTTTGATCATCAAGCAAGCTTAGTGAGAGTGGGAAACTCGAGATGTTAAGCTCATTCCATACAGACAACATGTGGAAGATCTTAGCAAACGATTCAAAGCCGTCGAGTTCCGATATATCCCTCGATGCCACAACGAGTTAGCCGATGCACTGGCCACCCTAGCTGCAATGTTGCCATATCCGGGCAATGTCCACATTGACCCGTTGGAAATTCAAATCAAAGAAAGACATGGCTATTATAACACGGTCGAAATAGAGCCTGATGGACAACCATGGTATCATGATATCAAAAGATTCTTGAAAACGAAAGAATACCCGGAGCCAGCCAATGAGGATCAAAAGAGAACCATTAGAAGGCTCGCCAACAGTTTCTTCTTGAGCGGAGAAGTGTTGTACAAAAGGACTCCAGATCTGAATCTGTTAAGGTGCGTGGATGCCAAAGAAGATGAAAAGATTATGAACTAAGTACATTCAGGAGTATGCGGCCCCCATATGAACGGGTACGTCCTCGCAAAGAAAATTCTGCGAGCAAGATATTACTGGATGACCATGGAAAAGGATTGTTTCAGTTTTGTGCGGAAGTGCCATCAGTGTCAAATACATGGTGACCTGATTCATGCACCACCCTTAGAATTACATCCCATGTCAGCACCTTGGTTGTTCGTTGCTTGGGGAATGGATGTCATTGGGCCAATCGAGCCAAAAGCTTCAAACGGACACAGATTTATTTTGGTTTCCATCGACTATTTCACAAAATGGGTCGAAACAGTCACTTTCAAAGCCGTCACTAAGAAAGCAGTGGTGGCTTCGTGCATTCAAACATTATCTGTCGTTTCGGTATTCCAAAAATTATCATTACCGATAACGCTGCAAATCTAAACAACCACTTGATGAGGGAGGTATGTGAACAGTTTTAAATCACACACCGTAATTCCACCCCTTACCAGCCCAAAGCCAATGGTGCCGTCAAAGCAGTCAATAAGAACATCAAGAAAATCCTCAGAAAAATGATCCAAAGTTCTAGACAGTGGCACGAGAAGTTGCCTTTTGCATTATTGGGATATCGCACGATCGTGCGCACATCAGTTGGGGCTACGCCTTATCTATTGGTTTATGGCACTGAAGTCGTGATCCCTGCGGAAGCCGAAATTTCTTCCCTTCAGATCATTGTCAAAGCTGAAATTGAGGATGATGAATGGGTCAAAACCCGGTTAGAACAGTTAACTCTGATTGATGAGAAAAGAATGGTCGCAGTTTGCCACGGGCAGTTGTACCAACAAAGAATGGCTCGCGCCTATAACAAGAAAGTACGGCCTAGGAACTTTGAAGTGGGGCAACTCGTCCTAAGACGTATCCTCCTGCACCATGAAGAAGCGAAAGGAAAATTCGCCCCGAATTGGAAAGGTCCATACATCATAAGGAAATTGCTACCAAAGTGAGCATTGTACTTGGGGGACATCGAAGGAAATGACCCCGAAACGGCTGTCAATGCAGATGCAGTCAAAAGGTATTATGTTGGACTTTTTCGTGATGTTGATACTCACGATCGAAATGACGAAATCTTTCATTCACGCTACCTCAAACACTACCAGTTTTTGTAAACCCTTTGAGCCGGTTACTCTTCCTTGATTACCCTCTTTGGAACTTGAAGTGTTGATATATAAAAAAGAAAAAAAGAAAAAAAATGATGATGAAAAACAAAACAAAAATCAAAACAAAAAAAAACAAAATGTTTCCCTGAACTACGTTCGATTTGATTCTGAAAGGATACGTAGGCAGCCTCTCTCTGGGGTTCAGTCAAACCAAAATAAAAATCCACATTCCCCCAAGAGTTTAAGCTGGGGCAAGTGTTAAAATTCGGCAATGATTCACCTGAAAAGTTCCAAAGTTGTAGTTCAGTACAAATCCATTTTACCCCAAATCCTGTTCAAGTCCTTCCGGTCGATCGGCGAAGAAAGGCCAGAATTGGAGGTTACAGCTATTTGGATCTGATACAAGCAATTAGAGAAATTAAAATGAGAGAGTCTTATCGGTGAAAACTCACACGGGCACCATAAGGCGACGGTGAGTAGAGAAACTAAAAATGATAGAGTCTTGCTAGTGAAAACTCGCAAAGAGCACTACAGGGCGATGGCGAGAAGAGAAATGAGAGAGGTTAGTCGGTGAAAACCCCAAAAGGACACTACTAATCGAAAAGAGGATGATTGGTCACTGATATCGACATGGTCTGGGGCAAGGTTTCTCCACCTCGAGGTAAAAGTCGTGACGAATTTCTGAGAGTTAGATGGTTATATAGATCAGGCATCAAGTCCAAGACACATGTCATGTTCATTGAAGGCCACGTACACTCCAGATAAGTCCTTGTTCTCTTTTCCCCCGAAAGGGATATTTTCTTGTCAAAATTCATTGTCTCCGTTTCTTTGTTATTTTTTCTTTCAATCCCTTTCAGTCTGACTTTGTTTCTAAATCAAGGCAAAGAAAGGATGGCAAAACTTATTTACAGGGTTCTCGTTTGACGCGAGCCAACATGAAAAGGGCACCGAGCCTCATCAGGGGCATCGAGTTGATCCCGACTGGCCGCAACGGCCGATGCTTTAACCGCAAAACTCTTGAAAGAAGAAAATCAAATTGAAATGCCTATAAAGGCAATTGAAGTGAAAGGTTAAGTCTCAAGTGGCTAACCCTCTCGACCAAGTTCGAAAAGTCGAAGAACTCCAAATGCTTTAAAGTTGAAAATGGAGAAAAAATCAGAAATGAAAGGCCGACAAAGGCAAAATAAAGTTGGAAAAGGTTAAGTCCCACGCGACTAACCGTTGCAGCAAAATTTGAGGGGCCAAAACTTCCCCCGATACTCTGGAAATCCAGAAGAAAAAATAAGTGAAAGGCCTACAAAGGCAAAATAAAGTCAAATGTTGGGTCCCACGTGATCGATCGCCCTGGTAGAATTTGGAAAGTCAGGGTCCCCGGGTTTAGAAATGAAACCCAATCCTCAACAAGGAAGCAAGTGGTAGTGATCTCCGATCAAACTGTTGAAAATCAAGGCCGCAAAACCAACCACCGTTTCAAACTAACAAATCATTTTTTTGTTTGAAGGAAACATGTGTAACTCAAAAATAAACCTCGCAAAATGCAGGTGTAACCAAAAGAAAGGCACAAGAGCTTGAAGCGGCTCTACAGCAACAACTCCAAAAGGGAAGTTTGCTCCAAAATTCTTTCCCGCATTCACTCAAAATAAAAAGAAAAGAAAAGAAGAAAACAATGTTGAAAACAGCCCAAACCTAAAGTGGTGTAGGGTCCAAATCCTAGCTACACTTTTTCCAACATAGGGTATACAATCCCTAGTTGATGACTTTTCCAACATAGAGTATACATTCCCTAGTTGATGATTTCTTTTCCAACATAGGGTATACAACCCCTAGTTGATGATTTTTCCAACATAGGGTATACACTCCCTAGTTGATGCCGACATAGGGTATACACTCCCTAGTTGATGATTTCTTTTCCAACATAGGGTATACAATCCCTAGTTGATGACTTTTCCAACATAGGGTATACACTCTCTAGTTGGTGATTTCTTTTCCAACATAGGGTATACAATCCCTAGTGAATGATTTTTCCAACATAGGGTATGCACTCCCTAGTTGATGCCGACATAGGGTATACAATCCCTAGTTGATGACTTTTCCAACATAGGGTATACTCCCTAGTTGATGATTTCTTTTCCAACATAGGGTATACAATCCATAGTTGATGATTTTTCCAACGTAGGGTATACACTCCCTAGTTGATGCCGACATAGGGTATACACTCCCTAGTTGATGATTTCTTTTCCAAGATAGGGTATACAATCCATAGTTGATGATTTTTCCAACGTAGGGTATACACTCCCTAGTTGATGCCGACATAGGGTATACACTCCCTAGTTGATGATTTCTTTTCCAAGATAGGGTATACAATCCATAGTTGATGATTTTTCCAACGTAGGGTATACACTCCCTAGTTGATGCCAACATAGGGTATACACTCCCTAGTTGATGATTTCTTTTCCAAGATAGGGTATACAATCCATAGTTGATGATTTTTCCAACGTAGGGTATACACTCCCTAGTTGATGCCAACATAGGGTATACACTCCCTAGTTGATGATTTATTTTCCAACATAGGGTATACAATCCCTAGTTGATGATTGTTTCCAACATAGGGTATACACTCCCTAGTTGATGCTGACATAGGGTATACACTCCCTGGTTGATGATTTCTTTTCCAACATAGAGTATATAATCCCTAGTTGATGATTTTTCCAACGTAGGGTATACACTTCCTAGTTGATACCGACATAGGGTATACAATCCCTAGTTGATGATTCTTCCAACGTAGGGTATACACTCCTAGTTGATGATTTCTTTTCCAACATAGGGCATACACTCCCTAGTTGATGTCGACGTAGGGTATACCCTCCCTAGTCAATCATTCTTCCAACATAGGGTCTCACTCCCTAGCAGACACCAGCATAACCTGGTGATCTTTTCTTGATGTCAGCATAACCTGTTTACCGCTTTCAATAATAAAGTAGTGTAGATTTCCTTACAATAACTCACGAAAATTTTCTAGTGAAAATTGGGGCAGAAAATTTCGTTCATTTGTTTTTGATTTTGCGCAGATTGCTTTTTTAGGACAGTGGACTCGAGACAACCAAAATAAGAAGTCTCGATCCAGAATAATAAAAACAAAAGGAGAAAAAAGAAGGTCAAATCCAAAGTGCAGAAACGGGGAAGACATGGACTATTCAGGACGAGATTGAAGTCATTTGTTCGGTGTATCCTGCCTTGATCTGAGAAACGATAAGACGAAACCAACACATGCGGCTAACAAGCATCAAAATCCAGGTCAGAGTCAACAAAAGGCCAAGACTCAAGACCAATTCTTAGATAAGAATCTTGTAACTAGCAGTTGATATGTTTAGTTAGTCTTTTGTTTTGTTACTTTGCTGTAATAAAGAGATCAGCAGCAGTAACAGCAACAACCGCAGTGAAATTACAGTTACCCGGTAGTCCCAGCTACCAAAACTCCCAGAACTACACTGACCTAATTCCTTTATAGCCAAGGATATGTAGGCAACCTCCGAAGCAAGGTTCGGTCAAACTTTTCCAAAACGCTTCACAATGGAGTATGCGAATGGGTAAAGTCGTTCATGACTGCTCACTTTGTCTTTGCCCGAAAACTCTTCATGTTCTCGAGCAAAGAAGGGCAGCTGTGAGCACATGATTTTTCACCCACCATATACTCCTACAAATTCGATACAATAAATTAATTTTACAATTTTTTGTTGAATTTTTAGTGATTAATTGTGAATTGTTTGCATTTGCATATTCATAATTCATTTTTTTTTAAATTATTAAAATTGCATCACTATTAAAGAATTATGAACTTATTACTTGTAATTAATTGAATTAAATAATAGACGAATGGTGGTTAGTTGTTGTAATATAGTTTTAACAGCTAATTACTAAAAAATCAATCGTTTTATCCAATAAATCATAGATTTAATTAGGAATATAAAATTAGTTGTTTTATTTTTAATTAATCTGTGATTAGATGAAAATAAGGTTTAGAATTAATTATTACATTTTTAGATTTAATTAGGCTTGAGTTTAATCAAATCAATTGGGTTAATTAATTAAAAGAACTAATTTGGACATGGGTTGAAAATCACCCAGGCCCAACCTTGCCTTTGTATCATACCCAGTAACCCAAGCCCAATTAATCCAAACCCGGCCAGCCCCCCTTTGTCCCAAAACGACCCCATTTGTTTAAGTTAAGTGATCTCAACCGTTGATCAAAATAGATCAAACGGCTTGGAACCCCCCAAGCCATAAGTATAAATTTGTCCTAACCACCCTCCTACCCCATTTGAACTCTAAGTCTAACACCCCCCCCCCCCCCTATCCGTCTCTCTCCCTCTTCTCTCTTCACATCACCGGAACCGTCGTTCCCCGCCCTAGCTCCACCGTTCCTCCGCTGTGCTCCGCCGGCTGAAAATCGTCTCCGGCGGCGGAGCTCAACCAAACTCCACCAAAATTTCACCCTACAATCTTCTCCTCACCCTCAACTACCTCCCATCCTTAATTTCCCCAAAAAATCACTTGTTTCTTAGTAATTTTAGATCTAAGAAGTTCAGAACCCTAAAACCCTATCCCCACCGATTCAAAGACGCTTAGTGACTCACACCTACATGAGTCGATAGCTCTTGGTGAGAGCTATCGATTCATGCGGGTTTGGGTCATTTCCAAACCCTGCCGGAATTCGGCCAAGGTTCGGCGGCTCAAATTTTCCGGCCAAACCCCCTTAAACGGGTATTCCTTTTTATATTTATTTCTATTGTATTACTATGAAAGAATCATGAACGTGTTGATTGTTTAGTCACTGTTTTTGTTGTCCCTGTTTAGGCTAGTTTTTCTTTTTCTTATTATTATTATTCTGTCTCTGTTTGTTTATGTGTTCTTTTCATTGATTAACCCAAAACCTTGAATATATTTCATGTTTAAATTCGCTTAGTAGCTAACCTAGGGTTTTATTACTGTCTCATATGTGTATCTATTTCCTATCCTTGATTCATATTTGATATTGATTTTCCTTTTTGGTTACTGATTAATCTTTAGAAATTTAAGAACCATTAGCATACATGATATCTTTTCCCTTTCTCGTTTGATTGATTCAATCTGCTATCATACCATAATTATTTTTCTTAATGAGTATTTTAGTTGTTAGGAGTTACTGTTTTTCCTAAGTATTGCCTAAGTATGACTGCCCTCTGTGTTTAATTGCTTCGTAGTCTACTTGATTATTTTAAATTAGGTTAGTCGATTGATTGTCAATTAATTAGGCAAGTACTTGATTCTAAACCAGTGAATGGTCATGAATCAATTAAGGTGACAAAACTTCTAAAAACACTTAGGTTAAATAATTAACTAATTCTCTGATTTTTAGTTAAGTTAATTAGGTTGAATTAACTAAAGTAAATCAGTTAACCTAAGTTTAAGGAATTAAACTGATTAACCTAAATTAATTAACAAGCTATTAAACTAAAATTAACACCTGATAATAAAATTAACCTAAACCCAAGTGACTAATGAGTATGGTTGAAAACCAACTCTAGGAACATAATCAATTAACCCTTAATTAACTAAGCCCTAACCTTAGCTAAGAATAACTAATTAATTTAATTAACTGAGGTAAGTTAATAGGGTCAACTAAAGTTAATAGTTAACCACATTCAGCTTTGACCCTAGTTACCTAGGGGTAATTCTAGGGACTTAAAGGGGTATTTTAGAGCTTTCAATTAAGGGAATCGTGGGTGTAACAACCCAAGAACCTTCTAGAATTAGAAAATCAGATTTTTAGGGGTATTAAGGTCATTGTAGGGGCTGGAAACTTCTGGAATAAGGGCAGTTGTCCCAAAGGATAAGGGTGACTACTGCCTTTGTACTATTTCACCCTATTGGGATAGGGAATATGCCAAGCATATCCTATCCCCAAATCCCTTATAAATACTCCCATTTTTTACTATTAGAGGACCTTTTTTTTTACACTATATTACCTTCTTTTTACACTCTATTAGCTGCTGAAAAAAGTTGAACACATATAGAATAGCTATTTCTCAAAAACGAATTTCCAAAAGATATTATTAGAAAATCAAAAATCTGAAGAAAAACTCATCAGGATACTGTTTGGTTATCAGTTTTTTTTCTTTGGTCTCCTTGGGTATTCTGGATTTTTTCGAAGAATTCTAAGTACCCTCACTCGAATTTCTGGGTTATTTGATTTCCTACTGGTCCTGCCTTGGTTTTGGTTTTGCTGCTGATCTGATGTTCCTGTGTTGCTGGTTCTTCCTTTTTCCTGTTGATTTCAACTTCTCCCTGGACCTTTATTTGGTCTAGATATTTTCTTGTTACTTTTCTCTTTTAAAAGGTATGTAACAAATTCACTCTTAATGAAATTTTCAAATTTGAATCTTTGTCTTCTATTTGCTATGTTAATCTGTTGCTTTCTATTTGCTGTGTTAATCCGTTTTGCTGGTATGTGATTAGTAGAATTTGGTTTCTGTCTTTGTGTTTAGACTCTGAATTTTGTGTTGTTAATATCCATAAGAATGAGTTAGATGTTTGCTTTGTGTCTGTCTCAGTTTTTACTGAGATAATTTGCACTAGGGTAGATGAATTTGACATTCTAATGGTCAAGTTCACCCCATAGTAGTGCACAAATATTAGTTTACTTGCTGAAAACTACCTCTTAAGGGTACACATTGTATGGTTGAAAAGGCATTAAAGCAGGGAATCTGAACCATAAATGGTCAGATTTACTCCTCAAAGTTCCTAGAATACTTGTTTGCTTGGGTGTTATTTGGTTTTAAAACCAGTGATGGAAATGCATGTTTCAAAGTTCTGAAGTGCTGCTAGCTCGCTCAGGAGCAGCAGCAGACTTTTGTTATTCTGTTATTATTTCTTTTTTTCTTTTTTTTTTTATTAGGAAAATGTATAGTAAAAGATAGAAATGTAATAGAATAGAGTTTTTGTATGGGTTGTAAATATGGACTGGACTTGCTCAAATTAATATTCAGATTTATTTCTCTTTTCCTTATTAATATGAAATTTTTCGAAAACTGGGCCAACCTGCTAAACAGGCCCAATACAGTTTTCTTTCCCTCAAAATCATTGTAATCTACTTCAAAGCAGCTTAATTCACATCTGCTGGGATTTCGAAATGTAGAAGTATATGTTTACTACCTGAAAATGCATCCATCAAACTTGGAAAAAATACTCGTTATGTAAAATGCATCCATCAAACTTGGGAAAAATACTCGTTAGGCACTTGTTATTTGTGAATTAGTAAATTTATATCCTTCCTTGTTAAGCATGCCTTAAATTACTTTACATAGCTTTAATCTCTTTGCGAAATTAGCCAAAATTAGGATGGCTTAAAGTGATCAATTTGGGCTAAATTCGGCAGTAGCCCAATATCATGACTTGATTTAGGATTTCTACTTTAGATATAGTGAATCTCAAACACCTTCCATAAATTAGATAGTGAATGCCTCGAAGTTAGAAAATAAATCAATCTTCAAAGTATACGTTTACGTAACTTTGAATGAAACCAAATCAAATAAACTTTTTTTTCCTCAAAATTGTGTATACGTTTACGTAACACAAATAAAGACTAAAATGAACACACGTAGAGACACTTTTAAGAACAGATTTCTAAAAATTATCGGAATTACGTACACGCTCGCGTGACGTGATTTCAGTTTCTTTTTTACAACGAAACAAAAATACACGCTTGCGCAACTTTATCTCTTTAAATGGATTCAGTGTCGAGAACTATGTACACGTCCGCATGACATAATTTTTGACACGTCCCAATCCCAACGGGTTTACGCATACGTGACCCATCTCAAAATAACTCTTTAAATGCAAGTGAATAATAAAAGCGGTAAAAGATAAAAATGCAAAAGCAGTAATTAAACATTTTAGGCCAAGTTTAATCATTAAGTGACCGTGCTAGAACCACGGAACTCGGGAGTGCCTAACACCTTCTCCCGGGTTAACAGAATTTCTTACCCGAATTTCAGGTTCGCATACAATTTAACAGAGTCAAAATTCCTCAGTTTTGGGATTTCTAATAAACAAATGGTGTCCCGGAACACCGTAAAAATCCAGGTGGCGACTCTGAATAAAATAAATCCCAAAAATCGAATGATGTCACTTAAAGTGAAAAAACTCCCTTATTACCCTTATCGGTGAAAAAGGAGGTGTGACAGCATCATCATCGCTGCCTTCAAATGATGAAGTTGTACCATCTGGGTGACTAGTAATAAAATTATACAAATCACCTAACTCAACTCGATCCTTCCTAGGGAAATAGACTTTCAAAAGCCTATTCTCTTTTTCATCCAAACCTTTGATATCCAGTGAAGTAGAACAGTTCAAACCAGTAATTATATTAAATGATTCACGTGTAAACTTAAATTCATGGTCAAAAACCTTGAATGTCATCGAATTAGGGTCATTACTTACAATTTCTGAAAGTAATACACAGTGAATAAGTTTGCCACAAAACTTCACACTTTGTAATCAGAAAAAGTTTCCGAAAATACCATCCCTCTACTTATTCCATTGCCTGTTCGACAAAAAACTTTTTATTGTTTTCTTATATTGTAAATCTCCTTTCCAATAGCTCGTTAAATTACGGCAGACATCAAACTCGAACACACGATCTCCTTCCATTAACATACTACAAAGAAGAAAAAAGAACATAAAAGATTAGGACAATAGATACTTAACTTCAAGTTTCAAGTTTAAAAGTTAAGGACAATAGGTCCTGAACTTCAAATTTCAAGTTTAAAAGTTCAGGACAATAGGTCCTAAACTTCAAGTTTCAAGTTAAAAAGTTAAGGACACTTGGTCCTAAACTTCAAGTTTCAAGTTAAGGACATGCAGTCCTTAACTTATAGTTTCAAGTTGAAAAGTTCAGGATATTTGGTCCTGAACTTCAAGTTTCAAGTTCAAAAGTTAAGGACACTCAGTCCTTAGCTTTGAGATCCAAGTCCAAAAGTTAAGGACACTCAGTCCTTAACTTTTATGAACACAGTTAATTAAAAATTCATACACAGTTAGCTAATGAATTCGTACGACTATTTTTATGAAATGTCCTTACATAATCAAATATATTGATTGAACCACAAACACATTTCAATACCAAAAACTTCTGAATAACTTCAGCACAAAAATTCGATCCTTATTCGACACTTAATCAACTTATAATCCTTATTTTAGAAATTTCACACACATTTCATGCCACACACAACATTGATCTTAAACATATACAAAAACAAAAATACATAAAAGCAAAAAAGAAAAATACGAAATACGAGTTCGATCGTTCAATGCATAAAAAATAAAATTATCAGTTCAATCGTTCAATGCAGAGAAGATGACGAAGAAAAAGATTAAGTGCAACCGGTTTGCATGCAAAGGATGATACAAATACTGAGATACTGAGGAGCACGCGAAAAATCCTCTGAAATTTTGCCTCTGAATGAATAAAACAAGGTTTTTAGAATATAAGAAGTGAAGAAAGGGCAAAACAGTCTTTTCAAAATAATTTTAAAAGAGTTGTGACTATTTTTGCTCAGCATTAAAATTAGTGAATAAAAAATAAACATCAACTTTGTTAGTGGCTATCACACGCTATTTTTTCAATTTTTGCTGATTGGCCAAACAGGCTGCTAAACTCCCAATATTGCAGTCCAAATATCAGAATTTCGGACCCAAGTTCACATTTCGTCTTTTCTTCCCAATTTGACATTATTCTCCCTCCCAATCTGCAAACTCGGATCTCTTTCTCCAGCGAATTCCTAGGCGATTTCTCTCTCCGGTGAAACCAAATCGTAAGTTCTCTTTCCCCCCTTATTTCTCTTCTCTCTCTCAGACACGCTCTCTCTCTCTCTCTCTAGATTTCTCTCTCTGTCTTTCGTGTGGCAAAAACCCTTATCCCTTTTCTTCTTCATTTTCTCCTAAGAATATGCTTGAAAATTGTGATTAAAGTCAGAAATTTCAAGTATTTTCCCCTAATCACTTGTATTTACTCAAACAAGCGACTTTAATATCAGATTAGTATATCCAGCCTAGTGTTTGAGTTAATGTTAGTATGTTGGAGAACTCAGATTTATGTCTCACAATATATTGTTTACCGAAGTATATCTAATTTCTGGTTATTATGAAAACTTAGCTATAAAGAAAGAAGCGAAAAGGGACTTGCTCCTTAGTTACACTCGGTGGTGGAGCCAGGAATTTATACAACGGGATTCAAAAAAATAAATTAGTATGTCACAGTTGGGATTTGAACCCATGACCTGAAGCAACTTTTGAACCCATGACCTGAAGCAACTTTGAACCTCTTCACCATTACACTTGGACTTTTCTTCATATCAAGGGGATTCAACAGCTTGTATATACGTGAGTTGGTCCTAAGGGTGAGTCCTGCTTGTGTTGCATTTGAGGTTCTTGGAGCTTTACTTTGACAAGGATGCATGTTCCCTGCTTTGAATCTTTATTACCTTTTTCCGTTTGTCAGTACTTCGCCTTATGGACCATTATTTCTTACTCCCTCCGTCCCAATTTCTGGGAAGGTGTTTTCTGGCACATAGTTTAAGGAAGTAACAAAGATTTTTAAAACTTGTGGTCTAAAAGTTCTTGATGATAGAGGTGATCTTGATCTTAAAGATGAATAATGTGTACGAAAAGGCCTTTTTCTTAGTTTACTTTCTGTCAGTGCTTGTTTCATTATTGTGCGACCTTCCCTTGGCTATAGAACTTGTTGTCTTGTTAAAATGAGATTTCCAGCTTAGTTAAAAAGAGTTGACTAGTTCCCGAGCATATGATAATTATTTTATTCTGAGAAAGGTAACAAGTTTTATATATAAAGAAAGGTGCATATCCTGATTTGGCAACTATGCTTGTGCAGAATTTTAGATTAACTTCAATGATGAATGCAAATATTTTTTTTATTTCTATGTTTATTTGAATAGATCTGTTGAGCTGAAGACTAGTAAACCATGAAGTTTAATTATAGTTTGTTTTTTCAGCCTATAGGAATTTCACTTGCATGGGGACTGAGGATTCAAACAACCTTCCTGCATCTGATAATCTTGAAAGAGGAACTAAAAATAATGAAGATGGTGCAATTGGAGAGAGTTCCGAAACCACTGATTATGTTGTTGGGGAAAGCAAGGAACCTTTACAGGAAAGTGATAGTGACATGGATTTGGAGAGTGACCCGGGCTCGCAAGTTGGTGTTAAGTTGACTGAAACACTCACACAAGTTGGCGTTGAATTGACTGAAACCTTTGCGATAACAGAGAATCTAACTTCCAGCAACGCTGTAATGCATGCTGAAAATGGACATCTAAGTTTGCGAGACGAGAGCAATAGTAGCAGTCATAGAGAGAATCAAAATCTTGTGAGCACTCAGGAAATTGTTGGTTCCAAATGTACGTTGTTTCTTTGATATTTCCTGTTCTATTCTGATAGTGTTTTGTCTAGGACTGCTAGCGGTTTTTGTTGATCACACTATTTTTATTTTCAGTTGTTATTTTTCTCAATTTTATTATTAGCATAATTATTGTCCTTCCACTTATTTGTTGTCTATTACGGTGCAGATATTATTTGTCTGGTTTCTGTTGTTGTTACAAATCTTCTGTCTCTGAGCCGAGGGTCTCCTGAAAACAACCTCTCTACCCCTCCGGGGTAGGGGTAAGGTCTGCGTACACTCTACCCTCCCCAAACCCCACTAGTGGGATTATTATTGGGTTTGATGTTGTTGTATTCTTGCCCAATTGGTATACTATTTTACATGCTCGTGTCCCACAACACCTAATAGGGCCAACGTTTTAGGACTACTATTTTGATTTTTGCAACTACGTACTTTTCTGGTATTAAGCAAGAAATCTTTATGCCTACAACTCCATTTTATTTGTGTCAAGTTTGTGTCTTTTTGAATAATTATTGTTTTTGTTTTGACTTAGCCCCTATTGGTTGAGGTAGATTTCTCTAAATGTGGACCTTTATTAGCAGGTTTATCTGGAGTTAAGAGACCTCGAGCAACTCCTGATGTTGAGCAACCGTCTGTGCATATCATTTATAATGCTTTGACAAGGTTTGACAACAGTTCCCTTGTTCTTTTATATTCTTCTATATCTACTTTAAGATTATGTTTATTTGGACTTTTGGATTGACAAAGGGAAGTACATGAGGAGGATAAGGATCATTTGCCTTGTTTTGTTTGCAACTGGACAAGGATTGAATGGAATTGTGTTCCCCTGGATGTCAACTTTTGTAACCTGTTTTTTAAATGGCACAAGAGGAAGTATGCTCATGTAATTTTCTTCCTCTTGTCTGAGAGGAGGTTAAATACTAAACATAGGGAATTAATTCAATCGTTTTACCTATCAAAATAAATAAAAATAAATCAGTTGCCCCTTTTCACCACTCTTCTTTTCCCTTTGTTTAACCAACTGTTGTAGTTATCCCTTTCCATCATTAAACAAATATTTTTAGTAAAAATGTCATCCTTGTATTTCTCGATCCTGACCGGTTAAACCTTGTGTTACAGAGAGAGCAGAAAGATGCTTGAGGGTCTGCTACAACAATGGTCAGAGTGGCATGCCAAACATTGCTCTTCAGCTCATGTAAGCCTTTCATGTCTCCTCTTTTTTGTTATAGCTGTGGTATCCGGGCCAGCGTGTGCATTCCTTGCGTAGTGTTTCTGTCTCCCGTAGGATTTGAACCCAGGTCTCCAAGGTTTGTATCCACTTCATTGACCATTAGGCCACACCCTAGGTGCTCATGTAACCCTTTCATTTTTTATTGCTAGTTGTAGAGCAGAAGGGGAAGGGGAAGTTTGAAATGAAAATTGTTGAACAATAAGGCATTTCATTTGAATTAAGATATTCTATTAGTTAGACTTTTGACCTGATTTTGCAACTCATGTTCCATTTCTTTTGCCATAAGTGGAAATCTGTTGTATTCAGCTCATGCACATGTGCTGTTGAATATAACTAAGATCTTTATATGTCTGTTTTTAAGTGTAAGATAATATTACGTTAACATTGTCGGAATATGTCTTGATTCTTTTCCATTGAAAATTAGTGATTATTGAGAGTGCCCAAGTTACGAGAGCGTGATCCACTGTCCAGATTTTGCACGGAGGTCGAAGTTAGTTGGCATGTTTGATGTGTAGTTAAGAATGGTCAAACGTTTGCTATTTGCTGCTCGGGCATCATTTATGCATTATTTTTTATTTTAACTATTCCTTATACCGTTTATTATAGTTATGTAACAGCTGACAATGAGTCTAACCTTTTGTGTTATGATTAGTGAGGTTTTTTTTGCCTCTCTACCTTTATAGGGTAGGGATAAGGTATGCGTACACACTACCCTCCCCAGACCCTACTTATGGTATTACACTGGGTTTGTTGTTGTTGTTGTTGTTGTTTTAGTGAGGGTTTTTCTAGGAAACTTCAGTGTCTCTGTAGGTTTCATCTTGAGAGTGCTGAGCCTTCTTTTGTTGGTATCAGGATTCAAAAGAAGTCGTTGAATCTGGTGAGGAGACATACTTTCCTGCTCTTCATGTTGGTCTGGAGAAATCTTCTGCAGTGGTATATTTCTATCTCTGCTGCATGTACAAATTCAAATTTCTGTTGAGCTATTGTTACCACTGTATTTGATGATCTTTTAAAAAAAAAAAGTAAACCGAAGACATTTGCCTTGGCTTATTTGCATACTATTTTATACTTAACGTGTAAATGGTGACATGTATTCTCATCAGCCACCAGGGTTTCCCAAAGGAATAGACAAATCGAATCTAATCGACTGATTGAATTTTGCACATTGCATTTTTTTGTTAGTGAGTGGATAAATAGGGGAAGAACTTGTATATAGACCTTCCCCACCCTGTCCCCCTCTCCCTGAAAAAAAAAGAAATAAAGATAAAGGAAGCAAATATTAGAATCATTCAAGTAATTGTTTCCAAGAAGATCTGGAACTGGCTTTATGGGGATAAGTTATTTCTCTTGGTTAAATTGCTATTATTCAGTATATTTGTTAATATCTATATTTAGAATTTTAACGTTGGAGTATTATCTAAATGCTATAATTCTGTAACCATAATTGTTTGTGATAGCAAAATAAAATGACTTTTTGTAGACTACCATGTCAAAATGACCTTTTATTTTGTATCACGTAATTCACTTTGTTCCTTACAAATAACTACCAATGTTTCAAAGGCTTGCTTGGGCGCGGTTCAGCTCTGAAGCTAAGGGTAAAATGGGCTGAGCGCTTCCTATAGCTTAATGAGGATTTTAACTACACGGGGGGGGTTCTTGAGAATTCATATGTTTCAGGTTTACAGCTCGTACACGGGGTTATTGCCACCCGGTTATAGCTCCATTAATATCATCTTATCTAAAAAAAAACATGAACACGTCCATGCGCTCATTCTTCAAATTAATGCTCTTGATGGTTGCTTTTGGATTATGGTGTAAATTTATGGATGTCTGTAAGTGACATAAATTTTGTTTGCAAAAACTTGTTGATTATGCAATATTATTGACCTGTTAGAATTGAAGTTTTGCTTTGAGGAATTGTTTGCTTGCTAATTTTATTTTCAATATTAGTAGATAACGTTCTTATATTTTATGCTCTGATTGAGTTAAGACACGTAAAAATAATTTGGTTGTGTAGGAAGTTCGAATGTTTAACTTTGCCGTCCAAGTCTTTCATATTTTAAATTCTTATCTGAAAGACGTGTTTGTCTTGCACACCCCCGATCCTCTCATGGTAGCTGTTGTATCTACCCATATGGCATTGCTGCTTCAAATCTTGAGAAGAGTTGTATTGTAATTAGGCTATCTGGCATTTGCTTTTTCTTAAGAGGCTAAAAAGTACTATTTTCTGTTAAGACTTATTGGGTGGACAAACAAGCAAGGAACAACAAAAGCGAGTTTATTCCATTGGACGGCAACTCTGTCCCGCTATACGATCGTGGATATTCATTTGCTTTGACTGCAACTGATGGTTCAAGCAATGTGGAAGCGTAAGTTATAGTGAAATTCTTGTTTGGCAGTACGTTCGTTCCTAGAACATATATCTTATAATCTTTCAGTTGTTAGTTTGGAGTACTATATGGATGAATTAAAATGCATGCTGCGATGCCGTGCTATTTCAAAAATCAAGCCTTATAATTTCCGTTCCTCTTTTTCATTTCATTCCATCTCGTAATTGAATCTTCCTCCCTTTCTTATCCTTCCTGTGGTAATAGTCTTGAACTTTACCTTTTGTGAGTAAGATGTATCATCCTCGTCCTGTCATCTTGTTAATCTCCGACATGATTATATCTAGAGGTTGCATTTTGAATTTGATTATTCTTCAATGTCAAGACATTGGCATGTGTTGCCGGCTATGTTGCGCGGACTCTCCAAAATGCAGCCGCACCCGTGTCGGATCCTTCAGAAAAGCACTACTGTTGGAGGATCCGACACGTATCCGGCCACATTTTCGGAGAGTCCGAGCAGCATAGGTTGCCGGCTCCTGCAATAGATTCATTAAAATCAATATCTATTGTAGTTCATGCTGGAACATAGCCCTGTTTAGTATCATGTCATTCTTTGCATTTGGAATATTTACCTGATATTATGTTATGTCAGTCTTTCCACTTTAAAAAGTTCATTTGGCCCTGGAGATCGCATTGGAACACTTCATTTGGATTGTTTTATGATAGTAGTTTTCTTCGACAATGTTGAGATTATGCCTATAGATATCCTTGTTTGCAACTCCTCTTAAGCTTACAGAAGCATCCCAAAAGTTCATTATGCCTACAGAAGCATCCCTAAAGAAGATCTGGAGAGCTATTCCTCTTAGCATAGCTTGGACTATATGGAAAGAAAGAAATAATAGGTGTTTTGAAGCAAGAAGGAGCAGCTGCAATCTGTCAAATATAGTTGTTTGCCTTATTTGTACTATTGGAGAGATGGAAATGTTGTTATGAATTTACATAACATGCTGGACATGCTAGACTGCTTGGGATTTTAATGTTTTTAAGCTAACACTATCTCTGTATTTTCACAATATCAGCTTGATACTCTTTTTAATAAAATCTTCACCTTATACAAAAAAAAAAAGAGATATCCTTGTTTGCAATTTTAATGGCACAGTTGTGTCCTTCAATGATCTCTGTTCTCTGTTTATATTCTTAGTTGTAAAAGAAAAGGCAATACAACCGAAGGAAGTATGTAGGATCCTGTTGACAAGATATTTGATTATGGCGTTTCCTGGCGACAAGAATTTGTACTTGTTTGTGTGATTTTTTAGGCATAATATCTTATGATGTCTTTTGCATTGCAGTGGAATTGAAATGGTTGATAGTTCGCGATGTTTCAATTGTGGTTCCTATGGCCACTCTTTGAAAGATTGCCCTAAGCCTCGTGACAGTGCAGCTGTAAATATTGCACGTAAACAACACAAGTCCAGAAGGAATCAAAATGCCAGTTCCCGCAATCCAACTCGATATTATCAAGATTCTCCAAAGGGGAAGTATGACGGTTTAAGACCAGGTGTCCTGGAGCCTGAAACACGAAAACTTCTGGGCCTTGGGGTGAGATAGACCATGTTATGACTTCGCTTTCTCACATGAAAAATGATTTTACGTGGTCTTAACTGTTTAAAGTTTTCTATCCAGTGCAATTCATTCTAGTAATGGAAGTGGTAAGACACTGGTGGTGCGATATGCTTCATTTTTATCAACAGTCTTTTCCTTTTTCATTTTTCAGGAGCTTGATCCACCTCCCTGGATTAATAGAATGAGGGAAATGGGATATCCACCAGGATATTTGGGTAAATATACATGTCCTCATTAGTTTATTGGATGTCTGTTTGTATTCTGTTGGTAATCCAAATTTAATTTATGGCAATTTAATGCATGCTGTCCTCAAATTACCTAACAGCTGTTGTCAAATCTACTGACTGTTCTGCAATTTATGACCTTTTTAGATCCAGACGACGAAGATCTACCCTCTGGAATTACAATATTTGCAGATGAGGAAAAGAAGGAAGAAACAGAGGAAGGGGAAATTCTTGATAAAAGCTTCCCTAATCCGCCTACGAAGATGAGTGTTGATTTTCCTGGTGTAAATGCGCCAATACCTGAACATGCTGATGAAAGACGTTGGGCGCCTGGATCTTCGAGTTTGAGTCTTTCAAGAAGTCATTCACACAATCGATATAACCATACACCAGACCCTGTCAACAGAGGGCATTATCATGAGCGACGTTGGTCTAGGGATTTTGAAGATGATGGACCTCCTGGCTGCGATCCTGGAACTAGCCCCTCGTTGTCAGGCTATTCTTACAGATATGGGGCGTATGACTCGCATTATTCATCTATTAGCCCAAGGGATAGTGCTTCAATGCCAAGAAGCCCTAGTTTTGGAAGATCATTGTCGGATAGAGGTAGAAGAAGCCCACTTGTCAATGATGGTACTACAAACCATAGTTTCCATGGTTTGTACTACACATCTCCTAGATAACTTCCTAGACAATCTGATAAAGTGGAGGATCTAACCTCTGATTCAGCATTCTCTTTGCCATTGGAAATACGATTTTCCCTTCATGAAGACTAGTGGCATGTTTAGACTCTGTATTCCGATTCAAGAAAGTGAAATATTGTACATAAGCTAGATCTGACTGAGATTTGGTGGATATGTGAGTTGACAAATTTTTGTAGGAGTTCATTAAGCTGGTAACTCACTGATTTTTTGTGTATTGTAAAATAGTGGTAGCTTGATTGAAGCTGACAAATCCTGCAGTCTCGTAATGATCCGGTGGCATGTCTTTTATTGTCAACCTGCTTGGTTAACTACTAATATTTAGTTGTAATTTTTGCAGTTTAGGAGGTTTACAATTATTTGGTATTGCAGTACTTAAAGCTGGCTTATACATCAGGGGAAACACTACTGAACTTTATTGAATCTCCCGGAAGTAACAGAAAAGATACTGCTCTTATAAGCTCATCAATTTTGTTCACAATGCATGTGTTTTATCATTAATTTTCTTAACGTAGGAAGAACGCAGTAAAGATATTTCTAGTAATCTTGTTTACTGTTCGAATCCCCTTTGATAGATTCATGAGGTTCTTAATAGCACCAATAAAAGGAGACGGAGAACGAGCATATATGCATATTTTCATCTCCTCTCAAATCCCATTTTTTCACCGACAGGTAGGGCGATTCTAAAGTTCTTTATTCCGGAAAAAGAGGGAGAATGGGCTGAAGATTTTATGAGAACATATTCCCCATATTCGGGGACAAGGGCAGAACGGCCTCTCAATCTTCTTACTGCAGCCCATGAAGGAAAATGCCTAGGTGTTAGTTGTTGCTCCGATCTCTCGTATATTCAAGCAAGCATTCTAGCGAAATGATCCTTTGACAATGGGCTCTGCCCAACACTGGGATTGAATTTATATAGAGAGGAAAATCAGTGTATATTTTGAGCTCAATATGAAATCCTATTTTCTCGCAAGACTATGTTTTTTATTGTTGACTCCCGACTTGAAGGTGTAGAAAAGTTGGAATATATCTAACCAGTACAAGCTTTCCTTTTTTCAACAATCACAAATCCATTGTGCTCATACAAATAAAATCTGAGTAGGATAGTGTGTACACAAATCTTTATCCCTATCTTGTGAAAGTATAAGCTTTTCTGATTAAGCTTTTCCTTTTCTCGTTTTGGGAAATATCAAGGTGACGAAAGAGGTTAACACCAATCTCTGTTGACTACTTGGTTATGAAATAAAGAAGATACAAAGAAACAATTAAGTCATTTTAGCAATGTTTCAATGACATCAAGTACAGGAAGTCTAGTGTTACAATGGTTAAGTCGTGATACCACGATATTATGGACACTACGATTGTTAAACAATATGCAAGCACCTGACATCCTAATCACAAGCATTAAAAAAGCCTACCACAACAATCCCGATCTGAACTGACTTCTGTTTTAACTTCATTTTCCAGAAGAATACACACACCACCACTAGACAAACTCTAAAACCATGAAACTATTCTAAAAGTAACAAAAGAAATGGAATAGTTGTCAATATGCCTAGACAAATTCCCTCAAGCATGCAACCAAAGCGGCAGTGTCATTTTGGCCTTATGTGGTGATGAAAGTCCAAATCTTCTTCCCTATAGAGACTTCACCAGGATGTTGAACCTCTTCCTCCTCGTTGTCCTCGTTATCTTCTTCGTTCTTACCATCCTCATCCTCATCCTGTTCATCTTTGTGTTCCTCATCGTACACACTGTAACCTGAGGGCCCTTCTGGTGTTCCATTCACTTCTTCACTCAATCCCGTATCACCTACCAATTCGTCAGCTATGTCAGCACTGTCTGCCTGATTGTCCGCTGCACCCTTCAACTGCCAGACAAATAATAGCAATAACTTGAGATAGTTTAAGTTAAGAGACATGTTATGCATGGATTAGTAATGTTGCAACTTTAATGCAGAGATTAGTAGTGCCCAAGACTATACTGATATTTCTTGTACGATGTTCGGTTTGATATGTTACAAATTAGTGCACAATGTATAACTTAAAGTGTTTACTTTTTAAGTAAAATAAAAGTTAGTTTACCATTATGTATTGCCATCTCAGCATGTGTAATCCATCTATTATTAATATCCGGATTCTTATTTCACATTCTATCCCACATAAAATATACAGAGATTTCCACATAACTTATGCAAACATTTTATAATCTAATGCTGTATTTTATTGGAGATTGAGAGGGTGTTTGGATTAGCTTATTTAAAGCACTTCTCTAGTTTTTGTGGTGTTTGGCAATGATAAAAAGTGCTTAAAAGCACTTACTTTAGGCATGAAAAATACAAAAAGAAGCCAAAAGCCAAAAGCCAAAAGCCAAAAATTGGGTATTACCGACTTATGACTTTTAGCTTATAAGCTACTTTTTAAAAGCCAATCTAAACACCCTCTGAATCTCCTTACTACACCAACCAAACGACCCCTCACTGAAACAGTTGTAGCCAGAAAAATGTATTTGAATATTTCATTCCAGTAAAAGATCCAGTTTAATAATTTCATGCACCTGTGCTGTTGTGGGTTAATATCCAGGGGAAAGAGGTGCCCGGGAACAAAATAAAGTATGACACACATACATAGCATACGTGCAGATGGAATGCAGTAAATTAGACAAAAATAGCAACGTACATCATAATAGGTGTGAGAATAATGCACATTTGTACATCAAACTGGGCAGGAGAACAGTGTATACTTACAGGGCTATCGGCTACAGTGGGAAGACCCGCATCAGAGTTTCTGAGTTCTCCATTATCTCCCCCGCTGACCTCTGCAGGCGCTGCTGGTGCAGCATTGGAATCCCAATTTTCTTCCTGAGATTTTGAGACCAGCTCTGACAAAGATCCATTAGCCGTTGCTGCAGCCGCACTGATGGTAAAAATGTTAAGTCAAACACCATTAGCTGTCAAATAACACCAGCCCCAGCTCCCATAGAGTGTGAGGAAGGTGGGGAAGGAGCAACAGAGACGAAAAATCTACCACGAAAAGAGAAGCTGTTAGAAAGTTGGTCATCTCCTTCCAAAGTTAAAGTTTCACGAGACCTAAATCTTTATTGGAATCAGTTGAACGACAGACCACTCAATTGTCTCTCAAGCACGAGGATGATGCTGGTGATCAATCTAGTTCCTAGTCCCTTTGAGTAGCCACCGTTAAACAAGACTTCGGTACAAGATCCCAATGAGGCCAGTACCATGCGTCAGGTGATTACAGGACTAACGACTATGAAGTACCTATTACTAAATTTTGAAATCCGTTTGGTATTGGTCTGCATACACCCAAGCAAACCGGGGTTGGTCCGCATGTTCTACTTAATTTAATCAAATTGAGTTTACAGAAATAAATAGGTCATAAAAAGAAAGCATTCAAATTTCACAACCCCTTCCTTCCAGTAAAACAAACCTCTTTAGAGCTCTAGTAGACTGAATCAAGCAGTCTGCTGTCCGGAGTACATGATTAGCTAAATTCTTCATTCAAAACCTTATACTTGTACTAAAGAGAAGAAAATGTTCAGGCAAAGAGAATTCTAGGGTACTGATAGCACCACGTTAACCTCAGACCAATGTTCATCAATATGGAAGTTGTCACTCTTGACGTACAAGGACGAGGATGGAACTGTGAAATGAGTAATTTCAATCCCACAACTCGTATAGGAAAACTGCATCCAAACTCAAGCATTCAACTGTCATTCATAGTCCTTAAGAGCCCAATATTTCTAAATGTCCATAGGCGACCTTATCCACGAGACTTAAGGAACTCAGAAGTGAATCCGTCTAACTTCCATTAGCCATGGAAGTACCGCGGTACCCACAGCTTTAAGGTTAACAACCTTCCTGAAAATATAGAGGGACAAGCTTAAGCATTTCAGTTTTCCCCATTAATTCTCGGCTTTACCTATTGGTTGCGGCAGTGAAGGAGGGAAGGCGAGGTTTGTTTCTTTCCTCCAGAAACATGGCCTTCTAATGTTTCTTAATTTTTTTTGCATGTCAGGTTTCTATTTTTGTTTATTTTTTTGTTATTTTTTTTGGGGGAGGGGGGGGGGGGGGGGGGGGGGGTTCTCTAACTTTGTATTTAATATTTAAAAGACAGATCTTGTTTATAGTCTTTGCATTACAGTTCATTTTATCTATGCAATAAAACAAAATTCAGAAATAAAAAATAGAAGGGATTTACTTTTTGGGACGGCGGAGATTATATCTTCTTTCACCAAGAACCTGCACAGACGGGGCAGCCTTTTGTCTCCTCTTCCTCCGACTGCTGGCCGTCACACTATCTGACTGTCCGTCACTATGGTTTCCATCAAATTCACTTGCCGTTCCCTGTGATGTATGGGTGCGAGTACGCTTCCTCGTGTTACTCGGCGCTCCACCCAAAAGACTAGATTCTTTCTGGCTCTCCTCATTTATATTAATTGAGTTCTCCAAACCTCCATTCACGTGCGTATTCTCAATCTCCTTACGAGTTTTTACAAGGATTGTTTTTGCACTTGCAGCTTTTGCCTTAGTTGGACCTGTCTTACTATTTTTACCACGCCCTTTCCTGACAGGTCTGCGCTGGCCAGCATTCATGTCTGAATGCTGAGAGTCTTCGCGAATATCTTGGCCAGCTTCCACCTCTCTAATGCTGTTATCACTTTGATGTCTCTGGTCATCACACGTGTCATTGATGGAAACAGCCAGATCTGGTTGATCGTCGTTTTTCGACAGTCCATCAAGTAATTCACCAACCGATTTCTCTGCCAGAGAAGATCCACCAATGAGACCTTGAGATGCAGGATGCTCAATCTTCTTACCTGGTGAGAATATGAGAAGCTTTGATGTACATTTTCGAAGCCAGGACATGGTTCCAGCAGAAGCAGTAGATCCTGAATTAAAAGCACCAGGGGACAACTCGTTGTTAGCACTTCCAGGTGAGCCCTGGAGACTATCCTTTAAATATTCCTGTGCAACGCTTCGCAAGGGAGGGGCCTCGAAATTCTCCACATCATGTAGAGTTTGAAGGTCAGAAAGCTCAAATAGACGAACTCCCTCTCCACATGAGCTACAACTCTCCTGCTTTTTGACAAAAGCAATGAACCTCTCTCTTTCCTTTGCAAAAGCTGCCCTTTGATCCTTCAACTTCCTGCTTAAACCATCGAGTACGTCAATATCTTTTTTCATCTCTAACTGTTGTTCTTCAAGATGCATCTTGTTTGCAGAAATTTCCTTTTTTTCTTTCTCCAGCCTAACTCTTTCTGACTTCATCTCTTCCATTTCCTTATGGGCAACTTCGGTTAAATAGTTAACATTGCTGAGTTCCCTCTGCCTCTCTTCCTCAAAGAGTTTCTCCCGCTCGTGCAGCGCGGACTCCATTTCCTCCTGCTTCCGCAGCATTTCACTCTCAAGTTCTCGATTTTGTCTTTCAAAATCATGAAGCATTTGCATTTTTTCACTTTGAGTTTTCTCAGCTAATACTGACCTCTCATGATCCATAGTAGCTGCAAATGTCTCTTGTGCCACTTTAAGGGCTTCCAACTCTCTCTGAACATAATTTTCTGTTTCCAGCTTCTCCTTGTTCAACCTTTCCTCCTCAGTGTGCCGCAGTTTTTCAAAATTCCTTTTCAATCCATCAACTTCCTTCAACTCCTTCTTGATCACAGATCTTTTCTCATCCAGCTCTTCCCATTCTTTCTCAAATCTCTCTTTCTCCTGCTTTAAATCCTCAGCTTCCTTCAGAAGAGCTTCTCGTAAAAGCCTACAATTGTCTGTCTCCTGCTTCAGTTCTGAAAGAAGGCGAGCATGTTCCATTTTCTCATCTTCGGTTATTTTAAGCTGTTCCATTTCCTCATTGATCTTGAGCTGTTGTTTTTCAAGTTCAGCTCTTTCATTCTCAAGCTCAGCCCTTAAAGCCAGTAAACTCTCCTTCTCAGTAAATATCTGCTTCTTTTCAGTTTCCAATTCTTTCTCATCAGTTTTCAGAGACTTTTCTCTTCCCTTCAATGCTTTCAGCTTCAATTCAAGATCCTTCTCCTTCTCTTTCATTTTGTCATTTCTCTTTTCAAGTGCCTGTTCTCGTTTTTTGAGTTTCTCTTCAATGTGATTAACTTCAGCTTCCTTCTTCTCCAGTTCAATCACCTTGCTTTTCAGTTCCTCATCTAGTGATGTCCGCCTCTGCCTCATTTCCAATTCAAACTCCTCTTCCTTTGATTGCAGGATAGCTCGGTGTTCATCCATTAACTTTTGTATCTCCTCCTGTTAATTTCCGATCACAAGGATAAGTATAAAGTAAATACAATAGTCCTACCGATAATTGAAATACTTGACAGCTCTTTTTCTTATTTCTTCCTCCGAAACAAAAGACTTTAAAGGGACAACAGGAGCAAAACAGAGAACTGACAACCAGAGATAATGCGAGGCAGAGAAATTTTTGAAAGAGTACCCTAGATATTTTTTGACAACTGAGAACTTGGTGGATAATGTACCCGCCCCTCTAACCTTCTCCACTTACATACCATGCTTTTTATCTGTGTCGGTTCAAACTCGTGACGTGCACCTAACCCACACATCACGCGTTGTGCACTTACTACTAGACCAAAGCCCTGGGGCAAGAGTATTCCAAATATTGGAAGGGGCATAAATAAGAACTTTTTAAAAAGAGTAAGAGAAGATAATGTCGCTTAATCCTGTAGAGAAATTGACTCAAGAGGGAGAAGGGACTGTCCTCATAAATATCAATCCTACATACAGAATAACAAATCACTAATAAATGCAGGTACTCACTCTCTCTTTTGCATTTAGCTTTTCCTGTAGTTCATCTAATTCTTTCTCTTTTATCTCCAGGCTCTTTTTGACATCCTCAAGTTCCTGCATCAAATGGAGAACTATTAAACATAAAGATCAAAATACACATTAGCTACTCTATTGGAGAAATCAAAGGAAACTTGCCTTCTCCTTATGAGCAAGGTTAGCTAGTCGGCTGCTCATATCATCTTCTTTCTTCCTCAAAACTGAGTTAGCTATGTCAATTTTCCTCGACTCCTCTTCAAGGTCATTCTGCTTCTGTATCAACACGCTATCGTTCTCATTTGCTCGTTGCTCTCTTTGGTTAAGCAATGTTCGAGCATCAGCCAGTCTCTCCTCTCCTTCCTTTAGTTTTCTTTCCCATTCTCGCAACTCTTCTCTATGTTTAGATAGAGCACTCTCATGAGCTTCACGCCTGAGATAACAAGAAAAAGAAACCGCTGTTACTGTCAGTCAATGGATGCTATCGCATCACTTTCATCATTCAAAACTGCGAACATCAAAGCGATGAAGTGGCATAGAGAAGTGAGGGAAAATAATAGTGTTCAGAGAAACATACTCGGTATTGAAAGAGGACCGTTCTCTTCTAAGTGCATTTTCTTGAGCCTCAATATCACATAGTTTTCTCTCAACTTCTGAACTTTTCCTATTCACCTCAGCGATCTTGGCATCAGCTGCACGCAATTTCAACTCTAGTTGTAGTGAATTCTCTTCAACACTAGTAGCCAATGCAGTAGCCTCTTTTAATTTTGAATCAGCTGTATATTTAGTCTCTGCATACTCCGAGCGCATCTCACGCAATTCCTTCTCTAGCTGCACCGGCCAACACGAATAGAAGATATTAAGAGGCAATACAGTGGGCTAGTATCATCATAAAACTGAACAAGAGTGCCAAGAACCTTCGCTTTAAGAAGCACATGTAAAACCCCATCAGAAACTTTGTTAAAAAGTTGAAATTTACAGGACACATTCCTGAAGGGGATCCAGATCAATACTCATAAAGGAGAATCAAGCAAGTTCACCACATAAAAGGCATGGAGATTGCCCCCGGGGCCTAGCTCAAGTGGCAAAGGGTGGTGGATTTGTGTCTTAGGTCACAGGTTCAAGCCCCCACACCATGCAAGCAAAGCCTGGTATTTAAGTGGATAAGGGTAGAGGGGCGGGTCCATTATCCACCGAGTTTCGAAGGCTGCGGTTGGTCCAAAGGATCGGCCCCAGACGGATTTCTCGGTTATAAAAAAAAAGGCATGTAGATGTTTTGAATATTCTATATATTCTTTCTTATTTAATGTCTTTATCTCAGCGAAAAGATCAAATGTCGAATCCATTTATTTTTCTGGTATTCAAGCTCTTTGATCATTACATGACTAAAATTCAATTGCATCATACCAGAAGTCAAGGTAAATGTTCGTATGAGTATATGACAGATTTGCACTACATGGAAGTATTCCAGACAAACATGTGTAACTCTCGTACATTTGCAGATTTTTTTAATCAGTGAATGGAAGAAAAAGATTAACTCATGTTGTGCACATATGCAGAGTTTGTCTGCTCGGTAGTTAACATACTGCATGGTCATAACTGGTACATATGCTATAAATCGTTATATTAATTCGTGATAACAAACACTGGTGATGTTCTAAAGCACATGAGATGGAATGTACTGCTGCCTAAAGGAAAAGAGACGGAGATAATTTTTCTACTATTATTTTACCAATCAGGAGTCTACAGTTAAGCTGACATTACTTCCAAGGCTTTCAACGCAAAGCTAACAAACATTATTGTCTCCTAGCAACAGACACCGGTTTTTTAATTAGTTCTTTCTGATAGTAATTAATCAGGTTAGCTTGCTAATCATACATTTCGCGAAAGAAGAATGGATCATAAAAACATGGTAGCCTAATGAAGAAGTAGAAGGGTACCTCAAGCACGCATTGCTTCTCAACACCCAATGCATTCCTCAAATTCTCCTCCCGTTTCTCCACTTCAGATAGAGCAATTGAGTAAGCGTTTTGTTCTCTTCTATAGTCCTCCTTTGCTTTATCTAGGGCTTGCTTAATTTCTTCATACTTAGAAGACCACTCCTTTTTCTCAATCAAGAGAAGGCCCATATTATATTGATAGTCCAAGAGCTACAGAAAAAACGAAGCAGTCAAACAAAATCCTTGCTAACTGACTTGAAACTCAAGAGAAGTAACTCCCATGGCACATCAGATATATCTACTGAAAAACACTAACATATACATCAAACATAGAAGCAGCAATTGCTAGCACATTTTATCCTTTATCACTGGCATGATCCTCCCCCCCTCCCTTATATCGGTGTGCTGGGAAATTAAGATGGACTAAACCATTCATTGCAAATACAACTTACACGAATTTTCTATATGCAAAAGCATGACACCTTCACTGTTCCTTGAGCCGAGAGTCTATTGAAAATAGCCTCTCTACCTTCACAAGGCAGGGGTAAGGTTTACACTAGGTTTCGTGTTGTTTAAAAGCTAATAATAGATAGAGGAACTCATAAACAGCATAAGATATCTTACTGTTACCTAACCTGAGATGTCAAAACAGTATCCACAAGTTAGATTTCACAACATCAGCTCCACTTGCAATAAACTTTTTTTAAAATTGAAAAAAATCCTCTATGGGAACATACTGGGTCCCACACCCCTCCCAGGCTACCCTGTTAGGTAAGGTAGTAAGGTCTGCGTACATACTACCCTCCCAAGACCTCCTCCCACACCCCACATGGTGGAAAGATATTGGGGTTGTTGTTAAAAGAAATCCTCTGTGGGCTTCTGACCCAACTCCAGTTGTCCCTAAAATTGCACAAACTACTTCCTACCCTAGCATATACTTAATAAACAAACAGAACCCAAATTCTTGCAAGATCCATGTAAAAAGCACAAAAAATAATTCTTCATAATATTATCATACCAAGCAAAATACAACTGTTTCTCCATGAGGAACTAAGCAAATAACAAACCTCTTTCTTCTTATATAGTCTAAACCCAAGAAAACTAAAGTACCAAAGAGCAAAACAAACTATAAACAAACCTCATTTTCAAGATTTGAGAGCTTCTCAAGAATGAATTGTTTGTCCATAGTATCATCACAATCTTGGCTTAAGAAAACACCCTTTTGTGCAGAACCCATAAAGCCAACATCTTTACCCTTTGAAATTGCCCTATTTGCCGGATCGGTTCTTGGTGTCAATGTCCAGCCGGAGAAAATCTTTCTCGGCGGAGTAGACATTTGCAAAATTAAGAATTGGCAAAATTACAGATCAAAGATTTGAACTTTTATGAGAAGAGGAAAGAATTAGTGGGTTTCACGATAAGGGAATAAAAAAGCAGAAAAATATAAGGGAAATTTTGAAAACCCTCGCCGGAGTTCTTGAACCACCTACCCCCCTTGTGAAATCTTTATCGTGACCCAACTTCTCAGTTTTGTTTGTTTTAATTTTAATTTATTTACTGTTTGAAGTCCAGCAGCCAATTCTTTTATATGAAGTTACATTAATAACCTTGTATTTTGTATAATTATATCCGTTAGGCTAGGGTGTTTTAGGAATTCGAGGAGCCGCCTTTGGATGAAAAGTGACTTTTGATTTGGCTATTATCGAAAATGACCTTAAAAGGTAGTTAAAGGAGAGGGGTAAAGGTGTAAATAGAGAAGGATCTAAGGGTATTTTGGGGGGTTCTGGAGAGGAATATTATGATGCTTTGTAATGCCACGGTGTTAACAGGTTGGTTCTAGAAAGCTTTGGGAAGAGGCGAAGTGGGGTTCTTTTTGAGCCATGTATTTTGTAACTCTGCACTCTGCACACATTTCACATTATCCATTTCTAACTAAATTTATTGGCCTTTCATGGTTATTAATTTACTACACTTAGGATACGTATAAAATAAAAAATTATATACAAACTTAGTGATCTTTTTTTGGTTTTAATTTCGTATCAACATGATCTTTTGGATACTCTATTTTTTAGACAACTAATTATAAAAAGACAAAGAATTAGCTATGGGAAATTATATTCGTACAAAAATCCCATTTAGTGACAAATTAAAAAAAATCTTAAAGATTGCTATTTTTTTCCCAACAATAATTACTTTCTCAAAACATAATGATAGATATTTTTTATGCAATACTTACCGTTGTAGATTTTAAACAAAACAATAGGGGGAAAAACGGATTTAGTAATCAAACTTTTTAAATAATACTTATAACCTAAATTAGGAAGAAGAAATCGTTCAAATAAAAGGAAAAAAAGGATAAACATTACACAAATCGTGGAGTTTTCTAGTTGAAAAGAGAAAATTTCCTCTTATTTTTTTATAATCTTTTTTATTTTTTCTTAATATGTTGTGTCTTTATTTGGAAACCATACTCAACACATAATTATTCTGAAAATAACTTATTTGATTTTGAACTCCTACAGTTCAGAATCGACGCTGTTTGCTCACTGAGGACATGACACTTGATAGGAGAGTGTGGGGCCGGGGATTAAGGTAGAAGATTAGTAGATAGTTTATAGTGTTCACCGATATGCTTAGTAGCATGTATTTCCCTTCATATTCTTTGATTTTTATTACGATATGTGATTTTGTTCGCCTCATGTATTGTATTCTGTGTTGCTATTATTGGATACTATTTTTTTATTTTTTTATTTTTTTATTTTTTTCTCTCTTCCGTCTTTCTTCCTTCTTTGCTTCCCTCTTCTTCTTGCCCTTCCTGAGCCGAGGGTCTATGGAAACAACCTCTCTACCTGCATTAGGTAGGGGTAAGGTCTGCGTACAGACTACCCTCCCCAGACCCCACATGTTGGGATCAAACTGGGTTAGTTGTTGTTATTGTTGTACAGTTTAGAAGCGTTTTTTGATTTACAATTTTATCCAAAGTAGAATATGTTTTTAAAAGGTTAAAAAAGACGAACGACATTTCGCTTAAGGTTTTTATGCTTTTAATATTTAATGTAATATAGATATAGATAGATGAATTCCTCTTCGCTCGAATATATGAGGAGACATTTAACATCGTCATGATTGTTCATCTACACATATCCAATAGTTCTTGTTTCGATTGAATACTTGTAATAGGCTCAAAATATAAATCAGACACATTCACTAATATAGTTGATAGCATGAGTAGCACAATGTAGAATACTCTTCGGATTGATGTTCCTGGCTGAGCTTGCCATAAAATAAACCATAATTAGTAGGTTTTTCTAAATGAAAATAGAGTAATTAAGAGATGAAAGTGTGTATGAGCATAAATTTATGCGCCGAAAGTACTCTTAGGACATCAATAGAGAATAATGAATACGAGATCAAAAAAAAAATAATGAACACGAGCATTCTACAGGTGCAACTCACGCTATCAACCTTGTTAGTGAAATGTGTCTGGTTTGCTTTAGGCATGCTACAGGTACTCAATCGGAACAAAGCCTACTTAAGGTATCTAAATGAAATATCGTGACAATTTTAGGTGTCTCTGAAGGTATCAAATTCTTTTTATTTTATTTTAATAATGTGTTATCATGACTAGTTTGTTCATATTTTAACTATTTTATCCAAATGCTTGTTATCCCCTCCATCTTAATTTATGTGACACTCTTTCCTTTTTAGACAATTCAAAAAAATTATATTTCTACATTTAGTAAAATTTTAACTTTAAAATGCTCAGTTTTTGTTTAATGACTACGCAAATATCTATGACGTATTTTTGGATATTAAGTTTCAGCAGTCTTCCTTTCTTTCTTAAACTTCATATCCGGTCAAACATCATCACATAAATTGAAACAAACAAAATACTTTATTAGCAAATATATCAAGTAATTCTGTCTAAAAAAAATTCTTCAGAATAGAAGAAATAACATGGCATTATTTTTATCTATTGAAAGTTAAAACCTTAATCTTGTTTTCATTCCGCTTTGTTGAACATTAACACACTCTTAAGTTAATTTTATCAACTTTACTGCCTCTTTCGATAAACAAATCTTAGAAAAGATATATCACGTTTTAATTCGGGGAAACAAAATTACATTATGGTACCTATTTACTAGAATGGTGCATTCTTATCCTATTTAACTCTTTTAAGGGAATATAATCCTTCAATGGTTAAAATGTACTATAAAAAAAGATTGATATATAGGATGTGTAGGTATACTTCTTTTTCTCCAAAATTAAATTTCATTAATTATGCATGAAGGTGGAGATGAGCAAAACCATTTGGCACCTGTCCATACGCTCTCATATAAACTTGTTACAATCCAAATGCTACTACAATAGTAATGGAACCTAACGCAACTCATTAGGTGAACCAACATGCATAAACAACCATAACAAGATAACATAAAGAATGTTCAACTAACATATATAGATAAAAGCAAAAATAGGTATAATATCACTATAACGACCCGACTGGTCGTTCCGTAGAACCTGCATTATTATTACTGATTTTGCCTTGTCATACATTGGTTATACTGTTTATGATGTGTTGGAGTCGGTTGGCTCGGTTCAGAATGGTTGTAGTGAGAATTGAGACACTTAGTCTCTAAAAGTAGCTTTATAGTTGGAAAAGTCAACTGGGAGTTGACTTATTGGTAAACGATCTCGGAATGCGGATTTTATGGCTCGGATAGCTTCGTTAGGTGATTTGGGACTTAGGAGTGTGTCCAGAATATTTTTTGCGATGTCCGGTGTAGAATTAGGCTTGAATTGACGAAAGTTAATTTTTGGTGATTTCCGGTCGGCAATGAAAAATGAGCCATCGGGGTCGGAATGAAATTCCGAAAGTTGGAGCAGGTTCGTAATGTCATTTTGGATATGTGTGCAAATTTTCAGGTCAATCGGAGGTGTTTGGATGGTTTCGGCATCGTTGGTGGAATTTAGGAATTTCAAAGTTCATAGGCTTGAATTTGATGTGATTTTGGTGTTTTGATGTTATTTTGGGTGTTCCGAGGGTGCGACTAAGTCCAGATGATCTTTTATGACTTGTTGGTATTTTTGGTTGGGGCCCCGAGGGGCTCGGGATTGATTTCGGATGGTTAACATGGATTTTTGGACTTGAATTGTGCAGCATCAGCTGCTGATGTTCTTTTACTGGTGTGACCGCACCTGCGGATGGGGGACCGCAGGTGCGGGCCCGCAGAAGCGGAAAATGTCTCCGCAGATGCAGATTTTGGTCGGCTTAGTGGAAGTCGCAGATGCGGACTTGGGGACCGCACATGCGGAGTTGCAGGTGCGGGATTTGAACCGCAGGTGCGAGTTTGGCTTGATTAATGAAAAATCGCAGGTGCAGTGGATTTGACCGCAGGTGCGAGGAGTAGGACCGCAGGTGCGAAAAGCCTGGACAGAAAGTATATAAAGTGGACTTAGCGAATTTTGGTCTTCTCTTCACCATTGTTCATTCGGGTTTCAAGCTTTTGGAGAGTTTTTGAAGAGGGAAACGATAGTTCTTCATCGAGGTAAGGTTTTTGGACTTCATAACTTTAAGGGCCTAATTAGTGGTGTTAAATTGGAGAAAATCAGTGTAAAAAGGGATAATTAGGGCTTGAGATTAGGAGACCTTCTAAGGGTGATTTGAGGGGTCATTTGGACTCCGATTTCAGTGTTCTTTATATGTATAGACTCGTGAGAGGATGAGGATCATTATGGTGTAAATTTTATCGAGTTCCAAGACGTGGGACCAGGGGTCGGGTTTTGGCCAATTTCGGGAATTAGGCCTAATGTTGATATTTTTCGATTGAGTTTAATCTCCTTAGTGTAGATGTGATAAATCTGATTTTGATAGATTCGGAGCATTCGGGAGCCGATTCGAGGGGCAAGAGTATTGCGGAGTAGCTTTACGGGCTAGTTTGAGGTAAGTAATGACTTTAAATCCTGTCCTAAGGGTATGAAACCCCGGACTTAGCATCCTTTCACTATTTTTGGGTGACGTACATACTGGATGACGAGTGTGTGGCGTGCACTAATTGGGGAATTTGAATTTGGTTCTTCCCGAGGCAACTATTAAGTTGCGAAACTGCTTTTAAATTATATGATAAATAGTATTGCTATGTTTTTGATATATTTGGGTTGTAAGCCATGTTTTTCTAATATTTCTCACGTAGTAATTATGATTTACACTCAGCATTTCTTGTTAAACTGTTTTGACACTCAAATTTGTTAATATTATTATTCCTGAAATAAAATACTGTTTTGGATCGAGAACCCCGTTTATTTATGGCCCGAGTGGCATTTTGCGAGTGTCTGACTGAGTGAGGTCGAGAGCCAATATTGTGAGGATATATGATGGATCTGACTGCACGCCGCAACATGTTACACTGTTATGATATGAGAGAGGCTGAGTGCCAGAGTGATTATCACCATGATTTGGATGTTTATAGCGCTTGGGATGTAGGAGCCCCTCTGGAGTCTGTACACCCCTAGTGAATGCATGTACCTACTGAGTGCGAGTGCCGAGTGACGAGTGATTGGGAGGTATGAGTGACTGTGAGGTGCTGAGTGACTGTTACTGAGTGATGGTGAGGTGCTGAGTGACTGATTATGAGTGATGATTTGGCCCGAGGGGCGGTTTATAATGATATTTTAGCTGAGTTTTTTATTATGATTCATTTCATCTTTCATACTGAGATTTTCGGGAATTTTACTGAGAAACATTGGAAATCATACTTGTTCAAAGGATTTTTACGGAAATTGGTTTTTAAACATATGGACTAAATGTATACACTGTTAAAACTCAGTATTTTACTATTTGTGAATTGATGTTTTGTTACTGTGTGTTTCTTACCGTCATACTTGATTTATTTTTATTACTACTGAGTTGGTGTACTCATCATTACTCCATGTACCTCTGTGTGTAGATCCAGGTACTGGTACTGAGCAGTAGCCATCTGAGTCCATACGACGTCAACATTTGGGATTTTGAGGTAGTTGTCCAGCGTCCACAACATCTCCATTTCCCTTTCCTCATTTGTACTTAGTATTTTGTTCCGAGGCATTGTATTATGAAATTCACAATCCTCGTATTACTCTTAGATGCTCGTGATCTGTTGGCTCCAGTTCTGGGGAATGGTTATAGACTGTTAGCTTAATTATGCTTTGTTAAAGACTTAGAAAATTATATACTTGTTATTGAATGTCATTAATGTTGTGGGAAATTTCGCCAAGTAAATGTGTAATTATGTGATAGTGGCTGGCCTAGTTCCACGATAGGCACCATCACGACCAGTCAGGATTTGGGGTCGTGACAATCACACAGTGAGGAAATACAACATAAATCCTCAAAACCCAGTAGTATAAAATTATGAACTACTAAATAAAGTACAACATAGTCTCAAAGTACGGGAATACTGCCAGGATCAAGAAAATAATAAATAAGGTAGAAGGAAATTCCATAAGTTGTGAATCAAGAGCAATAGCTCATCGGGAAGTCTCCAATCAAGCTCCTAGGCTGCCTCCCGAGTACTGCTAGAGCCAACACTATTATCTACATAAAAATATACCTAAGTATAACATGACTATAAAAAAATCATGTGTACTTAGTAAGCATCAAGTCTACTCCTAATGAAGTCGTAGCAAGATTTTGAAAAAGGATATTCATTTTCTATAACATGTTCAATTCATAAGCATGTATGAGAATAGAGAAACAACCAAGAAATACCGAATATGAATAATTATAAAGTGCACAATCAAAGTAGCAAACGCTAAGCATGCTCTTCATATAAAACGATCAACAACATTATTAAGGCACCAAAAAGCATAATCAAGACACCAAATCTGCATATAAAGATGATATGTAATAACTAGCATGTGTATACATGCTCCTGCATGATAAAGACTGAAACTTCACATCAACTAACACTTCCCCGATATCTAACACCTCCCTAGTGTCTAATATTTCCCCTGTATCCAACACCTCCCTAGTGTCTAACACCTCCCCCAATGTCAAATTACATTGCATGCATATGACGCAAGGTAAGAATGAGTGATCACATGACTCACGAGGGACAATTTCAAATTTATGCGCCAAATCAATATCAATATTTCAAAAATCACTCCTTAATCCAGGGGGGCTATCGTACCATAAATCATAATAACCACATGAAATATCTCATCGTGCCAACCTCAATCCATATTATAGAATTATAAGCAGGGATATATGCATATGGACAAGAGAAACATGTATGATGCATATGCACAGAGGAATAAAACATGCAAAGATGTATACATGTATACAAGTATGACTACAACTACGACATGTAATCTAACATACAAAATAGCCCATCACGTTCAAATAAGGAATTAAAAGCATGATCTCTAGTATAGATAAAGTTTCTCAAGTAATCATACAACAAATAAAGCATGTTACTAGAAGAACATATCTCATGCAAGGCATAAAGAAGCCTAAAATCTACTGCAAGCACGGTATAACCTTGGTGCTCGCATATGCGCTCGTCACCTCACATATACATCACCTCCTGAATAGATATTTTGCATATACAAGTCTATTTTAGAAAAATATCTCCCAAATCAAGGTTAGCAAGAATACTTCTCTTATACGAAGTGGGCTTTAACCTTCCAAAATATTGTCTCCACTATATCCAAACATCCAAAATCTAGCCAAAGAATACTCAATAAGGGTAAAATAAAGATATAAAAATTAATTCCAAATAATAAAGTTTTGATCTTTAACAAAATCTTAAAAGTCAACAAAAGTCAAACCGGACCTACTTGGACCAAATTCGAAACTACGATCAAATCTCGGTGACCCATAATATCCTGAGTCCAGATATGTAATTTTTTCCCGAAATTTGACTCCAAATCAGGGTTCAAACCCACAAATACACTTTCTTAAGTTTTGAGCAAATACTCCAATTTCTACTATTTAATTCCTTGTTTTAGGTGTAGCAATCAATGTGTTGATCTATGACCAAATTCAAGTTAAATCAATTATCCTCGAGATATTTATGAAATCCCTCTCCAATATCGTTGTGGCTCTCCAAAACTAAAAAAATAGTGAAATGAGCAAAATTCTAAAATTCTGGATATAAAATACCATGGATTTGAATTTCTTAATCGTGATCACTATCGGCACTCATGTGATCGCGAAGCATGCAGGGAATTATCCTGTGCGATTGCGACGTACTGCCACATGATCATGAAGCTCAAAACGACCCATAATTCTTCTACATGACCGCGAACCCCCTCATGCGACCGCAGTGCCCAACCAGAGCACATTATGAGATCGCGGCTCCTCCCACGCGATCGCGGCGAACAAATTCTCCGCCTATTTTATTCCTCTATATGATCGCAATACCAAGCTTGAGATCGCAATTTATCACCTGACATCAGAATATCAGTTGTTGTAACTCAGCTTAAAATGGTCTACAACCATCTCGAAATCACATGAAGCCCTCGGGATCGCTTCAAACTATTCTGGAAAGTCCATATACCGTACATGAGCTTGTTCAATGTCTCAAAATACGTATAAAAATATCACAACTAAGAATTTAATATTAAATCAAATTATAAATTCTCTTAATTTTATCAAGTTCTAACTTTTACCAGATATGCCCGAACCCTGCTCGAGCCCTTCAGGTGCTAAACCGGACATACATACAAGTCCAAAATTATCATATAAGCCTATTGGAACCTTCAAATTATGAATTCGAGCTTCTTATCCAAAATATTGACTTTGGTCGACTCTCTTAACTTTAAGCATTTAGTTAGGAACTACAACAACAACAACAACAACAACCACCACCTAGTGATATCCCACAAGTAGAGACTAGAGAAGATAGTGTGTACGCAGACCTTACTCCTCCCCCAGAAGGGTAGATAAGTTGTTTCTGATAGACCATCAGCTCAAGACTACGAAAAGAGACAATAGATAAGTAGCAGCAATAGAAAGCAAAAAAATAATAAGAACATCGTAAGAGCCTGAAAATAGATGAAAAACCGATTACAATAACCAATAATAAAATCATGTACTATAAAAAAAAGGGAAAATATCGTGAACACTATACTAACCACTAGCAGTTTAAGACAAAACACAATCAGACTATCCTCACATCCAGTACAAAGCAGAAAAACGCTCAACTACCTCCTAACCTTCAACCATAATGCTCAACCTCCACACCTTCCTATCAAGGCCATGTCCTCGAAAATCTTAAGTCGCACCATGTCCTGCTTGATTACCTTTCTCCAATTCTACTTAGGTTTCCCTCTACCTCTTCTCATACCCGCCAAAGCTAACTGCTCACACCTCCTTACCAGGTCATCTAAGATTCTCCTCTACATGTGCCCCAACCATCTAAGTTTCGCTTCCCGCATATTGTCATCCACGGGGCCAACACCCACCTTCTCTCGAATATCTTCATTCCTAATCTTATCCAGCCTAGTGTGCCTGCACATCCATCTCAACATCCTCATTTCTGTTACTTTCATCTTTTGGATATGTGAGTTCTTGGCTGTCCAAAACTCTGCCCCATACAACATGGCCGGTCTAACCACCATTCTATGAAACTTACTGATAAGTGTGAATTTTACTCACTTATTAGTACCTTCTTGATTTAGTATTTAGTCTGAAAGTAGTAATATTTATTTCCGAATCTAATGAAATTATATGAATTGCAAGATTGCTGGAGGATTTGAGCTCATTGAAGAAATTTAACTAAAAAAGAAGTATCCCAACTCAACAAGTCAAAGAGGAGAAATGCAGAGCTTTGTGAGGTCAACAGAAGTTATTCTGCGGATGCGGCCCCCAGAAATGCAAGTACGACCGCAACTTTACCCTTGAAGCTTTAGAAGGATTTAGTAGAACCCTGGTTCACACACCAAATTGTGCAGCCACAAAAACTGTTCGCACTGACAAGCTTGGAAAGTTCAGAGAAACTGCAAACGATCAAATGTGAAGCCTCCTTAGAACGCGGTCCGCAGCCAAAATGTGTGGCTGTAGAAGCTATTATGCGTCCGCAGAATCCTTCCCACTGAAAAAGAAAAACAAGACGCAGAACCTCCCGAATGGCATTTTTGTTAGCGAGTTTCTGGGCACTATAAATAGATGAGAAATACTTTTTAAGGCATCTTTTGTACTGTAGCAGCTGGTAGAGTTTAGAGTTTACTATTTTGGGCAATTTGTGACAAAAATTAGATAAGACTTACTACTTTTATCGTTTAATTTTAGTTATATATCTTCATTTGCTTCTTATTTTTTATTTTCTATGCCTATGAGTATGAGTAGATAGATTTTATCTAGTGTTGTGATCCAATACTAGTGTGTAAAATTATAGATATTTGATATTAATGCTTGTTATTAATTGTGTGTATGTTATTTAGCCTTGATTTTACTTTATACTAGAATGGTTGCAAATATTGATTCATGCCTATTTGACTTGGTTCTTAGTTGAGAAAGAGGAACCTAGTCTAGGAAAACTTGGCTAACAAGAAATTGAACTAGTTAATGTTTTGATTAGTTTGATTAAAGGATTTGAACCAGAGATAGAGATAATCCCTCTTGGTCTCATATCAATTGTTTATATTGCTACCCATTTGGTCTTGAGAACGTCAATTTGGGCATAATCACTCCTTGACTGAGAAGTATTGAGTGGGCACTTAAGAATTGAGAGTCATAACACACCTGGATCTACCCAACAAGCATAGATTTACTCTACCGAATAGGTTTACACCTAGGTGAAGGTTACTTACCTAAGATTTCCTCTTATTTTATATAAACACAAAAAAATATTTCATTCTCTAGTTGCTTACTAGTTATTTTAATTTCATAGAAGTAAATTTAGAAAACAATTTCTCACCGTTGTTTGAAAGATAAATCCAGATATTTCAATTTCCTCTCTGAAGTGTTTACCTTTGCATCCATCTAAACTCCCTGTGGATTCGATCCCGACTCATGTTGGATTTTTATAATTTTAACGACCGTTTTATGCTCGTTATTTGGGTGTGAATTGGACGTGATCAATTTTTGGCGCTGTTGCCGGGGAGTTTTACGGTGTTAGATATATACTTGAGTTTTTTTCTTGAAATATCTTCTTTTACTTTCGTGATTCTAATTTATTGAAGTGATCATAGGTTCCAAATAGAGAACAACGAACTTGGAAACTTGCCATTGGGAGAGGTGGATGGCAAAGAGGAGCAACTTGATGAAATGCCTCAAGCTCAACAACAAAATCGCCGAGGCCGTAGTCAACAAGGAAATTTGCCTCCACCTCCCCTCCACCATCACCACTACAAACATAAGCGATGTAACATCGGATTTTGTCCAATGAAGGTTATGCAAGTGCCATAATCCCGCCTCGCATAATGCCGAAAAACTTTCAAATCACTATTGTGATGCTCACTTTGCTCGAGCAACGAGGTTATTTCATCGAGGCGCCGATTCAAAATGCTTACAAGCATTTGAAAGATTTTGTGGATACGTGTTGGGAAGCAAACAAATAAATGTTTCAGAAGATGCTTTGCGGCTAAGGCTTTTTCCCTTCTCATTAAGGGGTAAGGCTTTGGATTGATTGGTAACTCTTGCCTAATCATTCTATACATACTTGGGATGAATTGGTGGCGAAGTTTATTTTAAAGTTTTTCTCTCTTGGGCACATGGCTATTCTTTGGGATGAAATACTGGCTTTCAAGCAAGAGCCCAAAGAACCTTTGCATGAAATTTGAGAGAGATATTGGACAATGAGAAGGAGTGCCCGAAAAATGATATGACCAACAACATGATTCAACAAACTTTTTACCATGGTATTAATACTACAAATCAATATGTGGTCAATCAATTGGCCGGAAGTAATTTTATGAAAACACCTTATGTAGAGGCATGTGAGATTCTTTATGAAATGGCAAAAATATCTTTGGCTTGGCAATCCCGAGCTAATATTCCCCAAGGTGATCCCAAAATGATCCTTTTTCATAAAGAGTTACAAGACCATGGGCAAGCTATTGGAGAATTGACCACAACCATGGCCCAACTTGCTAAGGCCCAACTTTATCAAACCGAAACTCCTAAACAGGTTCATGCCATGGAAAGGGTGAATGTCTTGGTCAACAAGAAAAGGTCCTACGGTCCACACTTTTAATCCCGTATGGAGAATTATGCACAAGATGATGGTAGCTTTGACCAAGATGATTCTTATCAAGAGCAAGAAGAAGAGGTACAATTTGTGAGAAATTACCAAGGTCAACACAGTAGTTTCCAAGGCTCCAATGAAAATCAACGGTGTTCTCAAAATAACATGGCAATTGGGGTTCTCACAATCAAGGAAATTGGCATAACAACAATAACCAAGGGAATTGGAGAAACAACAATCAAGAAAATTGGGGGGAAAATAATAATCATGGAAATCGAGAATCGGGTTTTCAAAGTCCCATAATGTACTAACAACCGAGTAACTCACCTCCTTATCCTTCCCATGGTTTAAGCTCTTCAAACAATGAAATAGGTTGTATTGAGAACATGTTCAAGCAAATGATGGAGAAGAATGCGGATTCGGATGCCCAACTTGCCTCACATACCACATCAATACCTAATCCTAAGGGTGCATTACCAAGTGATATGGTAGTAAACCCAAAGGGTGATAACAACACGGGGCATGCCATGACGGTTATCACAAGAAGTGAAAGAGGCAGGAATTCACCCACCTCAAATGAAAGGCAGCTTGTGGATGATGACAAAGTGATTCAAGAGGAGGAAATCCCACATAATAATGTTCAAGTGCATGATGAAGTTCAGATTGATATTATTGATAGTGTGAAGGAGACCCAAGAAGAGGTGAACCCGTCTAGGGAACACATTATTGACATGCCGAAAGCGGTAGTGCAAAAGGCTAAAGCACCATTGCCAAATCCTCCACCTCCTTACCCTCAAAGGCTCTCTAAAAAAATGGTGAAAATTAATTCAATAAGTTTATCCAAATGATGAAAGGTCTCTCTATTAATATGACATTGGTAGAAGCTTTGGAACAAATGTCGGTTATGCCAAGTTTATGAAAGATCCTTTAACCAAGAAGAGGTCGATGAATTTTGAAACTACCAAGGTCACTCATCAAGTGAGTGCAATTGTTCATTCCATGGCTATCTAAGTTGGAGGATCCCAGTGCTTTCACGATTTCTTGTACTATTGAAAGTGACGATTTTGCTAAAGTTTTTTGTGATCTCAGGGGTGAGTATCAATTTTATGCCCTACTTGGTGTTCAAAATTTTGGGGATTGGGAAATCAAGACCCACATCTATAAGGTTGCAAATGGACTATCGTGCCATGAAGAGGCCATTAGGAGTCATTGAGAATGTGTTGGTCCGAGTTGATAAGCTTATTCTTCCAGCGGACTTTGTTATTCTAGATTGTGAGGTTGATTATGAAGTGTCTATTATTCTTGGGAGGCCTTTCCTTGCTACGAGTAGGTCCCTTTGTGATGTGAAATTCGGAGAGCTCACTTTTTGGGTTGGTGATGAACAAGTGATATTTTATGCGTGTAAGTCTATGCGTCAACCGAATAGCAATGAAGTGTGTTCTTTTCTGGACTTGGTGACCGATGCCATTATTGATGACACAAGTGCTACAATCAATGTTGGTGATATGTTGGAAGCCTTTTTGCTCAACTTGGATGATGATGAGATGGATGGTTTCATGGAATGTGTGAACTCTTTGCAAGGAATGGGTCTTACAACTGTGCACCCCAGAAGCTATCTTTCGATCTTGAGAATAGAAAAAAATCCTCCTACAAATCTTTCTATTGAAGAGCCACCTACTTCGGAGTTAAAACCATTGCCACCTCACCTTCGGTATGAGTTTCTTGGCCCTTATTCTACTTTACAGGTTATTCTTTCCTCTTGTTTAACTAAAGTGCAAGTTGTTTCCACATTGGCGGTGTTGCAAAAGAGGAAGAAAAATGTTGGGTAGAATTTGGCAGACATTCGGTGTATAAGCCCCGTATTTTGCATACATAAGATAAAGTTGGAGTATGGTGCCAAACCGTCCATTGAACATAAAAAAAGACGTAATGAAGTTATGCAAGAGGTGGTCAAAAAAGGAGATTATCAAGTGGTTGGATGTGAGGGTTGTCTATCCCATTTCCGATAGTTCATGGACTTTTCCGGTTCAATGTGTCACAAAGAAAGGGGCATGGCGGTTGTTACCATTTCTTTCATGGATCAAATGCTTGATATATTGGCCGGTCGTGCTTTCTATTATTTTCTTGATGGTTTCTCTAATCAAATTCTTATTGCTCTAGAAGTTCAAGAGAAAACCTCTTTCACATGTCCATATGGTACTTTTTATTTCAAATGGATGCCTTTTGGGTTTGTGCAGTGCACCGATGACTTTTCAACGGTGTATGATGGCTATTTTCATGCACATGGTGGAAGACTACCTTGAGGTCTTCATGGATGACTTTTCGGTGGTTGGAGATTCTTCTGATGATTGTATTGCTAATTTGGACAAAGTGTTGGCTAGATGTGAGGAAACTAATTTGGTACTCAATTGGGAGAAATGTCATTTCGTGGTTGAGGAGGGAATTGTCAATGGCCGTGAAGATTGAAGTTATTTCTAAGCTTCCATCCCCATCTCAGTTAAGGGTGTGCGAAGTTTCTTGGGCCATGCGGGTTTCTACCGGCACTTTATCAAAGATTTCTCTAAAGTGGTGAAACCATTGTGCAAGATCCTTAAGAAGGATGCTAAGTTTCATTTAAATGATGATTGTATGGGAGCATTTGAAAAATTGAAGCTCAGCTCAAGTTTACAACTACTCCTATCATTACATCTCCAAATTGGAGCTTGTCGTTCGAGCTCATGTGTGATGCGAGTGATGTAGCAGTTGGGGCTGTTTTAGGGCAACGTATCAACAAAAGTTTTCACCCTGTTTACTATGCTAGTATGACTATGAATAGTGCCCAAGTTAATTATACCATTACGGAGAAAGAACTCATTTCTATTGTGTTTGCTATCGAGAAGTTCTACCCGTACTTGATGGGTTCCAAAGGTATTATCCACACGGATCATGCGACGCTTTGCTATATTATGAGAAAAAATGAATCTAAAGCTTGGTTGATGAGATAGATGCTTTTGTTTCAAGAGTTTGACATTGACATCCAATATAATAAGGGAAGTGAAAATCAAGTGGCGGACCACTTGTCTTGTTTGGAGGAGGAGGGAAAGACACATGATGGTCTTGAAATCAGTGACTCTTTCCCCAACGAGCAACTTTTTGCACTTTCAATGAAAGAGGTATCGTGGTTCGTGGATTTGACAAATTTTCTTGTGAGTAGTATCATTCTGGATGAGTTATCTTCAAATCAAAGAAAAAAGCTCAAAAGATATTGTCAAGAATACTATTGGGGTGAACCATACCTTTTCCGGATTTGCACGTATGAGGTGATTCGGAAGTGTGTGCCAGAGGAAGAGCAAGGTGATATTCTTGGGGCTTGTCATTCTTCCCATATGGTGATCATCATGGTGGAGCGAGAACGGAAGTTAAAGTCCTAAGTTGTGGTTTCTATTGGTCTACTCTCTACAAGGATGCAAATGAGTTGGTGAAAAGATGCGATGGATGTCAACGGGCCGGTGGAATTTCAAAGAAACATGAGATGCCTCTTACGACCATCTTGGAGATTGATATTATTGATGTTTGGGGTATTGATTCTATGGGCCCTTTTGTGAGTTCTTGTTGAAACACATACATTTTGGCCGTGGTGGATTACTGTCTAAATAGGATGAGGTCGTTGCTTTACCCAATAATGAGGCTAGAAGTGTAATGGCTTTCTTGAAGAAGAATATTTTTACAAGATTTGTGACTCCACGTGCAATCATAAGCGGGGGGGGGGGGGGGGGGGCATTTTTTTTAAAATACTTTTTAACAGGCAGGGGTGTTTACCAAGGGGCCCCACCCCCCCATC
>ML267489.1:0-30371 GCA_005239495.1 Nicotiana undulata
ATATATATATATATATATATATAGAGAGAGAGAGAGAGAGAGAGAGAGATAGAGAGAGAGAGAATAATTTTCTTTACAAGGGCCAAATCATCGGCCTAGTCCAAAAAATTTACAACGGTCCAAAACGGCCCCAGAAAAAGTGCAAAAAGAAGGACAAAAAAATACTAAGTACTAAAAGGCTTGGTCTCCATCAGAGGCAGCATCTCCGTCCTCGGGGTCTTCCCCATCTTCGAATTTACTTAGACTATCAGAGTCTTCCTCAGGGAAGGGCAACTTTTGAGCCTAGATTTCTTCTGCTTGGGCATTCTCGACCTCGGCCATGATGTCAAAATCCTAGTCTTGAGCGTCCTCGAGGGCTTCCCTCCGAGCTTTCCATTTTGCATGATTTATCATGCTCTCAGCCTTGGTTTGGATGGCCTCGACGTCGACCTTGAATTGGGCCACTTTTTCATCAACTTTAATACCGGTCGTGGCCACCTCAAATTTAGCTGCCTTGAGCTCGTTGGCGGCCGAATCCAGCTGAGACTGAAGCTCCTTGATCTTCTCGGTCTGCACCGAGGTTTTCTCTTTTGCATCTTGAAGCTGATTCTCGACCGAACCCAATTGTGTTTGGACGCTCTTCTTCTTCGAGGCTTGGATATCCATGTTATTCTTGAATGCTTCAGCCTCGGCCTGTATCTTGTCCACCTTCTTGTGGAGACGTCCTATCTGTTCAAGCCTCTGCCAGACCTGCAGAATTGGATCGTTAGTCATTATCTCCAACTCATCTTCAATATCGTAAAGTATTCAGAATACCTGCTCGGCCATATCGATGTGCTCGTCCCAGCCGCAACCAAATTGGCCCGAAGCCTCTCATTGAGGAGCCTATAGGTGTCGCTTTTCTCGGTAAGGCCTTGAACCTCAGCCTTGTGCTCCTCTCGAATTCTGAGGAAGGCTTCGTGGTGCAACACCAAAGTCTGCAAGTAAGGAAGAAGATGTTAGAATAATCTACAATTCTAAGTATAAAAGAAATAAGGAAGAGACTCTCAAAGATTACTGGATTCAGAGCGTGTTGAGCCTCATTAAACAGGAAAGTGGCCCCCACAACAATCATCACGTCTTGGTCCTCCTCTATCACCAGGCCTCTCAGATAGTTGACAATTCCAATAGGGGGAAAGAAGACTCGAGCATCCTTCGAGACAGTAAGCACTAGGTGCCGTTTGCGGCTTGTGTTAGCGCTCAGAGCCGGGAATTAGTCCACCGGTTTTGGGATCGATGAAGATCCAGTAGCACCCGACGACAGTATTTTCTTCAGTACCGGTAAATCGCTGAATCCGATGACATTCTCGAAATCAGTAGATTTGATCCTATCGAAGAAACCACAGATATCAGTCCGATGACTTTCCAGCATGTTGGCATCTTGGATCATAGTATCCGAAATCTGGGGGGGGGGGGGGGGGGGGGACAANNNNGAGGGGGGGGGGGGGGGGGAGGGGCGAAATATCAACCACCCTGAGCTCGTCCCTAGGGACCTTTTCTGTTTCTCGGGAAACCTCACCCGAAGTCCCTCTCTCCACTGTCTTAGATGGGGATGGCGTGGCCTCTTCTCTTTATGATTCAGGGACCTCGGTCAAAGATCCTTCATCAACCGCCTCCGGTTCAGAGGATTTTTTTACTGAAGTATTAACCCGCACACGGGCCACTAGCTTAGAGTTGTCTTCTTCTTCTTCTTTGGACTCATCCCTTAATCGGCGGATTGAGTCCTAGGACATGACACCAACATCCACCTTGGGCTTACAAGGCTTCCTCATCGGTTTTTTCTTTTCCGAGCCCAGGGGATTCAGATCCCTTTTTCTCTTTTTTTCCTTGGCCGGCTTTGGAGCTGATGGTTGAGGAAGGACTTCTTCGTTACCGGAAGAGGGTCTCATTGCAACATCCTTCCCGAGACCTGCAAAAGAAAAGGAGATAAGTTAGTTCGAGAAAAGACCAGAACAATAAACAATCCGAGGTAGAAATTTACCATGGTTACGGGCCTCTCATCGACCCTTTGATAACTCCATCCAGGCACGTTTTGAGTAGGGCCTCTGAGATGCCAGGACTTCGACCCATTGCTTCAATTCCGGAACCGAGTCTGACATTTGGGCCACAACTGCAACACCAAAACAGAGATAAGGAAAGATGATAGGAAATGAAACGTTCAAGGTAAAAGTGCTTATGTTTCATGTTCCACTTCTTAGGGAACAACATGTCCTCATCAGGGATCAAGTCTGATGTCCTTATTCGGATGAATCTGCCCACCGAGCCTCGATCTCGAGACTCGTCTATGATGGAGAACGGGGCTCTACTGGCCGACAAGCAATCTTAATCAGTTCCCCTTGATAGAGAAGGGAACTGTAAAGGCGCATGAGGTGATCGAGGGTAAAAGGACATCCCACGATTTTGCTCGTGAAGAAACAGAGGAGAACGACTATTCTCCAGAACGAAGGGTGGATTTGGCCTCGAGTCACGTTGTACCTTTTACAGAAGGCGACGATGATGGGACTAAGGGACTAAATGTGAAGGGGTAAGTGTAAACACTTAGATACCCCTCCACGTGAGTGGTAATTGATTCCACGGGAGAAGGAACTCCCACATCCTTGTTCACCCAGTTATATTCCTCTTTAACCTTTTTGAGGATGTCTTTGGTAATGGGCACCCTGTAGGAATGAATTCCTTAGGGTGGGAGCCACAGCCTCATCCCCGGCGGGCCGTGATGAAGAAGCAGTCTTCTTTTGCGGCACAGTTTTAGAAGTCTTAACCATTAATGAACAAGATAATAAAGAGTTAGGATGATATGCGGTTGATTAGAAGTCAAGAAATTTGGGTATGGAAGTTTTGAAGTAAAGGGATTTTTTGAAAGCAAGAATAGAGAAGGCATTGATTGTAAAAGTTTGAATGAGGAAGGGTTGAGGTTCTTATAGGTTGGAGGCAACGGTTCAAAACCGTTAGTGGCCGACCAGCAACTGACATGCATTAAATGCCTTGGTAACTAGACCGACGGGACATTTTGTCGCTTATGTCATGTCTAGCTCGTCACTGACGTCATCACCCATCGAGACGGAGTTCGGGAATTCATGTCGTTTCTCATCACCTTATTTATGAGAACGAGGGGACTATCTGTATACGATCAGGACGGGTCTGTCCTTCTTATGACTAATCGAAGTTGGACCATGATAGGTCACGATTCGCCTCGTGTTATATCGAGCCTCAGTGCGAAGTTAGATTGTTGAGCCCGTAATTCAGAGACCGATCAAGGTCGAGATCAGCCAAGATCGAGACCAAGCATAACGGAGATCGAGCAAGACCGATGGAATTTTACCTAGTCAAGTAATGGTAAGCCGAAATATACGTAATCGAGAAAGTATCATGGCAAAAATCTCGGCACGTATCAAAATGAGGCCGATTAATTAGCCAATCATGGGATTTGTTACTGTATTTATTGTTGTACCATAAGTAGGACTCCCCTACTATATAAATGGGGTCTAATCATTTTTAAAGGCATCATATTCACGCGATACAAAGCAATATACTTCTCTTTTCTTTAAGTTCTCAATACTCTGTTACTCTGCTCATATCTCATTTGCTTATTCATTTGGTTCAAGGGTAACTTAGCTCGAGGACCAAAGATGCACATCTCATTTGGTTTGTTTTTATTTTTCCCTACAATCAATTTCAATATCAATTTGCATATTTTCTCAGTTTGTGCCAAGTGAAATCATGTAGCCTTCAAACCACATATAAATTCAATTGTTATCCGTTTTTAGGGTAAAAATATTCTTGTATGCAGATTCGATAAGAAACAATGTTGATAAAAGGAAAGAATATCCTACTCAACAACTATGTATTTGAACTTTGCTTTACGTGAAAAATAAATCAATCAGCCAAAGTACAAAGAAGGAAAGTCATTCAATCAGCATTGTCAAATATTCTCAAGCGTGCAAGAATGGGAAGAGAGCTTATCAAGGCCAACGATCAAATCCAGAAGATATTGTTGAAGCTCAAATCAAGGAGGAATAAAGGAAGCAATTCGTCAAGATTATCCCAAATCAAGGAGGGATGAAGGAAGCAATTCGTCAAGAATCAAGATGAATCTAGCTACCAATTCAAGCTAGATTCATGAGGTCACCCTTGGTCTTTCTCTTAGATATATATGCCTCACAAGGAAAGGACTCCTACAATTGCTGCAATACAATCCCGAAAGACAAGGAAACAGAAGACTCATCAAGCAATAAAGGAAGAAGTAGAAGAACATTCAAAGGCACGCAACTACATCATTTGTTTCTAAGCCTTTCTAGTTCTTAGTACACAAAAAAAAATCTTGAGTATACAAGTGTCACAAAAGATAGGAAGAGTTAGAACAAAAAACGACAGTTGTGTCAACATTGGAAAGAATCACTGTTGTTGTATATTGTTGGTGGTGAACGTACTAAAACCATCACTGCTGTAAACATTTATCAAAGATCTAAGAGACCCCTTGTGACCCAAGGGAAATGGACGTAGGTACAACACCGGTACTGAACCAGTATAAAAACTGTTGTGTTTTCTTTACCTTTCTGTTCATTTAGTTTATTCCCACTAAAATCTTCCATTGTGCAAAGTCTAGTTGACAAAACTTATACTTTGTCAACTAAGATTTTCGAATCAGTTACAATTCACCCCCCTCTTGTACTTTCACCCACCCCACCCTAAATAAAAATATTATTTATAATACTTTTGTCACGACCCGAAATTCCTATCTTCGGGATCGTGATGCGGCCTAACACTTCACTTGTTAGGCAAGCTAACGTTAGAGAAATATTAAGCCAATTTTTATTCAATTCAGTAAATAAAGTCAAAACGAATAAAACCGAGTGCGGAATACTATAAATGCTCATAATATTTATTACAATCTGGACTAGAGTCACAATTCACAAGCTTCTACGATTTACTACAAATAGAGAGTCTGAAAGAAATACAATTGTTCTGAATGAAATGAAACAGTAAAAATAAGGGAAAATAGTAAGGGGACTTAAAGGTCTGCGGACGCCAACAGAACTACCTTGAGTCTCCGTTGAACAAGTTTGAGCTGCTACGCCTCTCGGTCAGCTGGGACCAACGCCAAAATCTGCACAAGAAGTATAGAGTGTAGCATGAGTACAACCGACCCCATGTACTCTGTAAGTGCCGAGCCTAACCTCGACGAAGTAGTCACGAGGCTAAGGCGGGTCACTCACACTACAACCTGTACGCAGTATATAATAAAGACAGAAAAGGAAAATACATAACGAAATAAGGCAGTCAATTGAAAATAATTGCTACAACTTCAGGAAAATAAGCCAGTGACGTTTTGAATTACCAATCCTTAAGGTTAAAAAAAATACCGTAAAACTAACACAACTCAAGAAAATAGAAACATATATGTTGTTGCGGCGCAACCCGATCCCACCGTATATCACATAATCCTCCCTTATTTCCTCGTAATAATAATGAATATATATATATATATATATATATATATATATATATATATATATACACACACACACACACACACATATGTCACACCCCCGTTTTTTTAACAAAACTTCACTAAACCTTCTTAAAATTAATAAAAAGGTTTTACAAAGTTTGAAAGGTTTCATTTAGAAAGTGACCAAGAATTGTGTTCAAAAGGATTAACTCAGAATCGCTACCTGATATTTGGTTTCGGTGTGTCAGGTCACCATTTTTTGAGAAAACATATTTTTTCCTTTTAAAATGCTTTGGGCTCCAAAACTAAGTCTGCACCAGAGATTCAGGGTAAGGGGATTCATTTGACTCGAGGTCGTCCCCACCTAATAAAAAAAATAAAAATAAAAATCCTATTTTATGCTTCCTCAAATTGTTCCGTCTTTGGACTTCACTTACATTCACTTCGGGGCATACCCCGAATAAAAATATATACAAATTCTTCAGGGCATTCTCCGAATAAATTTAATTGACTAAAGTAACAACCTCAACCTCCAATAAAATAAAATCACAAACGTCCTAAAAAGTTTGCCTACCCCAACATGCTACTTGCGGGCAATTAAATAAACAAGAACGCGAGCATGAAAAGTTTTAAGCTTAATATAGTAAAGTTCCATTAAACATTCCAAATAGAGTTTTGTGACCAACACTCCAACATGAAGACGCAAACTTTAATTTATTTTTGTTAACATGTCAGTTACTTGAATCAATCCAAACCCAACAACCATTAATGTTATGGCTCACTTTGTGAATTTTAGCCCAAAATTATTAAATCAAACGGATCATGTGTTCATCGTTCTAAAAACTAACCCACTAATTCATTTCTATTTCGTCTAATGTATCATAGTCAAACTGAGCATACTCAAAAAAAATTAAGAGAAAGTTTTAAACAAAACACAAAATACCCGAACAATCATAATCATCAAAGAAGCAAGAATACGGGAAAAAGAGTAAATTCAAAGTAAAAAAAATAACAGACCTCTAGCAGCCACACTTTCAGATTAATCGACAGAATCTCAAGCTCGGATTAATCGGAAAATCGAGTATTTATTCCACAAATGACTAGAGATCGGTCCCGCGAACAAAATCTAAAATGGAAAACCTCGCCGGAAACCTCGTCAAACTCTAACTGGATTGCCTCGCTACCTCCTTTTAGATTCAAAGAACCTGAATCTGAAGAATGTTTTTTCACTTTTTTTTTATTTTCTGACCGTGCTGGTATATGTGTGTGTGGGTTGCCGGTTTCCCGGCTAAACTCGCCGGTAGGTTGGTGGTGAGGAGCGGCGACAGAGGAATTTTGGCGGCGGCTATTGCGAATCAGGGGCGGGTGTGGCTGGAAGGTTTCAGGGATGTGGGTGGACGATTTTAGGTGTGAAGAAGAAGGGTTCTGGGTGGCTCGTGCTTAGAGGTTCAGGGGATCGCTGGCTCTTGGCTTTTCCGGCGACTGGTGGCTGGCGGTTTTTAGAGAAGGGGTGTGGTGACAGTGAGTAGAAGAAGATGGGTTAGAGGATGGTACTGGTCGCTGCTGTCTCCGGCGGAGTGGGTCTGGCCGGCGACGACAATGAGGAGGAGGGAGGTCGGGTGTAAAAGTGTGTCAAGTCTGATGAAGTGAGGAAGAAGATGATAAGGGTTCTACTAGGTTAATAGGGTATTGGGCCATTCATATTTGGGCTTCAAAATTGGGCAAATTTTTTATAAAATTGGACTAAGAATAAGCTGCAAACTATAAAATATTGATAAGAAGATAAAACATAATTCTTAATGGATTTTAATAAATTATTATATTTAAAATAAAACTGAAAAAAAAATAAAGTTGAAACTATTTTTGGTATTTTCAAGGGTTATACTAAAAAATAAAAATGTTAAAAATAATATCCTTCTAAAAATACTTAATACGTGAATTAAATAGAGAAATATGGAACTATTTTTGTAATTTTCAATTTTTGTGCTTAAAATAAAGAAAAAGCGTCAAAATTAGTTAAAATAGCGATATTAGTCCTAAAACAAATATTTAAATGCTACAATGTATAAAATCTCGGGGAGGGTAAAAAATTACATGTCTACAACTGCCCCTCTTGACTGGAAACACGAAGAGTTTTCAGACAAAGAACGGTTAGACAGTTTTTTTTACCCGACCCTTATTTAGAGAGACAAAAAACTAAAAGAAAGGAGAATGTGACCGAGCCCTAGTATCTGAGCTGCCTACATATCCTTTGCTATAAAGAAATCAGGCCACGTGTAGTTCAGAAGTGAGAAGAGCAAAGGAGTATACCGAGGTGGGGAGCCGATTGAGGTGTCGTTCCGTCGTGGTCCCGGTCCGCGGTCTTGTTATTACATCAAAATCAAAAATAAAAAAGACTAACTAAGCCTATCAGCTATGAGTTACAAGATTCCTATCTATAAGTCTTCTGAAGCTTGATCTTGAGTCTTGAATGGTCTTCATGCAGACTTTAGATTTGAACATTGACTCTTGCTAGCTGCAGGTGCTAGTTCATTCTTCTTCAGCTCTTCGGATCATGACGGGACATGCAAAGCTCATTACTCAGTCATGTCTTAAGCAATCCATATCTTGTCTCCGGTTCTGCATTTTGGATGCTTCTTTTTTTCTTTTTTTCTTTTCTTTTATTTTGGATGAGACTACTTTTGTTGGTCATCTCAGATTGTCGACTTGCATTCTTGTCGCGAGCTTCTGCTACTTTTAATTTGAATTGAATTCTGAAATGACTTTCCTCATTTTCCAGGTGGGTGCCTGCTACTGACTTGAACTTTTAAATAACTCTGAAATGAATCCCCCCATTCTCCAGGTGGGTGTTTGCAATCAAAATAACAAAACAAACAAAATTTCCTGCCCCAGTTTTCACTCGGGAGATTTGTGAGTTTTTGGCAAAACTGTAAATCACTTATGCTACTGATGCCATGATGAAAGTAAAACTAAAGACTCGAGTGGCTTCAAATCCAGACTTCCCTTTTTTTCCCTATAATTATCCTACGAGAAAGTTCATCAGACTAGGGTTTTTTTTTCCTTTTTCTTCTTTTTGGTATCTTAGGAGAAAAATTCACCAGACTAAGATTTTGATCCTATGAGAAAGTTCATCAAACTAGGTCTTCTATCTTAGGATAAAGATTCATCAGACTAAGATTTCGATCCTAGGAGAAAATTCATCAGACTAGGTCTTTTTTGTTTGTTATCTTAGGAGAAAGATTCATCATACTAAGATTTTGGTCCTAGGAGAAATTCATCAGACTAGGTCTTCTATCTTAGGAGAAAGATTCATCAGACTAAGATTTTATCCTAGGAGAAAATTCATCAGACTAGGTCTTTTTGTTTGTTATCTTAGGAGAAAGATTCATCAGACTAAGATTTTAATCCTAGGAGAAAGTTCATCAGACTAGGTCTTCTATCTTAGGATAAAGATTCATCATACTAAGATTTTGATCCTAGGAGAAAGTTCATCAGACTAGGTCTTCTATCTTAGGAAAAAGATTCATCAGACTAAGATTTTGATCCTAGGAGAAAGTTCATCAGACTAGGTCTTCTATCTTAGGAGAAAGATTCATCAGACTAAGATTTTGATCCTAGGAAAAAGTTCATCAGACTAGGTCTTTTATCTTAGGAGAAAGATTCATCATACTAAGATTTCGATCCTAGGAGAAAATTCATCAGACTAGGTCCTTTTTTTTGTTATCTTAGGAGAAAGATTCATCAGACTATGATTTTGATTGTTATCTTAGTAGAAAGATTCATCATACTAAGATTTTGATCCTAGGAGAAAGTTCATCAGACTAGGTCTTCTATCTTAGGAGAAAGTTTCATCAGACTAAGATTTTTATTGGAAGGAAAATCCATCAGACCATGACTTTTTATTCTAAGAGGAAAAATGTGAAGATCAATGGCAACATTTTATGCATGCTAGCAAGACAGATATAGGCAAAGATTTGAGAAACTTCCCTTTGTCGGCTCTTCTCTTTTTTTCTTTTTCTTTTTTCTTTCTTTTCTTCTTTTTGGTTTGTTTTTTAACCAACTTGCTTGCACTGCTTTGTCCCTGTTTCAAACAAAGAAAACTTGTGAGTTTAAAATGTGTTGGTTAGTTTGTGGCCTTGAATACGAGGCGATTTCTCTTGCACTTGTAACGATCTACTTGAATTTCAACTTGGAAGGCAGTGCTTGTTATCGGCCGACCGCTTTTCCGAGAAACCCTTATCACAAAAAATATTCCTGATTCGTTCAAGTTTAATACCTTATGCCCGATGCATTGCACTCGTGTTCTAACATTCACCAAATCTTTGCATTTTACATTAATCCCAAAAGAACACCTATTTCAACAACTCAATGCACACACAAGTCTCCTGTGTCTTATGCCAATTCGATGTTCTTGCCAGACTCGGCTTTGTGCAATTAAAAAGCTGGTAGCAGATTTTGAAGTCATTTCTCACTTGTTTCGACAAAACAGACTAAAAGGGGACTCAAACAATACAAAAGGAACAAAATAAGGAGAAAAATGAGAAGATATGGTATCTAACAAGAAAATATATTTCTCAGGAAAAAGAACAAAGTAGAAACTAATCTGATTTGAAGGCCATCTCCACTGACCATGACATGCATTTTGGATTAAGCGGCCTGATATGTCAAGCGAGTCTAATCTTCAACTCTTGTTATGCCTCTAAGTTGTGAAACTGGGCTTCACTGCTCCAATTGTCCTATTTGACCATAATCCTCAGTCGACTTGTAGTGCCCAGAAGGGTTTTCACCATCAAGCCTCTCTCATTTTGCTCTTTTTCTCAACTCACCGTCGCCTTACGGTGCCCATGCGGGTTCTCACCGATAAGACTCTCTCATTTATCATTTTCTCTCTTTGTGCTGAGAACAAGGTATTATCCACGATGAAGGAAGATCATAATTTCACCACACACTTGATTTGGCATCCTTAAAGATTGATCGGAAGGTCTTTCTTTGGACCGTAATGTAGGCTTTTGGACAGGGTTGGAAAGAACGGGTGGAATGAAGGCTGAAAATAATTTAAGATGAAAGGGTTCAAAATTACAACTTTTGGAATCAGATCTTTTGGCCAAAATTAAAACTTCTGCCCCAGTTTCTTGGTTTGGGAATTCTTTTTTGATTTTTTTTGTCTTTTTGATTTTTTTGGATTTTTGTTTTAATGGGACCGAACCTTAGAGTGAGGTTGCCTACGTATTCTTAAAAAGAATCAGGTTGAACTTAGTTCCAACCTGAAGTTGGTTTATTTTTGTTGTTTTTCTTTTCCTTTTTTTTTCCTTTTCTCCTTCTTTTTTCTTTTCTTTTCTTTTCTTTTTCATCTTTTTCTCTTTTTTTCTTCTTCTTTTTATCATTTTCTTTTCTAGTTCCTAACTCTACTTCTGATTCCAAAAGAGGGGTATGAAACAAAACAAATTAAGGCTCAAAAGGGGTAGCAAAAGATAAAAGTGTTTGGGTAGAGGAATAAAATGCCTTCGTCATACCAAACTTTAACAATGTCAATTACAAGCATGCAATTTATGATAAGCAAAGAAACCATACATTGTATCTAATGATGTCATCAACACAAACAAAAAGTTCCAATGGGCAATACCTTTGTTCCAATGAATAACTCTTGCCATTTCGAAGCAGACTTGACTCAACCTTATCATGATGTGGAAGAATGCATTTTAGCACTGATTGATCTACCTCAAAATGCTTGAGAGACATTCTCTTGGGTTATGCTCTCATCAACCTTTTGATTTCCCAGACTAACTGCCTTAGTTTCACTCAATTCAAGCTTCATGTTATCTCAGAATGCGTGAATCTTTACTTGTTTCCTCAAATGCATCTTTTTATCGCATTCAAAACTATGTTTCATTATTCCATGATTAGATTGGCTTTCAAGATCTGGCTAAAATTTTCGCATGCATGTCATGTCACTAGAACTGGCCTGAAGAGAATTATATACAAGAAGAGAACTAGACAAAGACAACAAATAACAAAATTTCATTTGACCAAAGGACGGAAGAGTTTGAACAACACAGAAACAAACCCAGATGATAGACTCAGAGACAAAACACTAACTAACAAGACTCCTAGAGATAAACGAAAGAGGACAAAAGGGTTTGAATCACCAAAATAAACAACATGAGATCTGGACTACAACCCTGAAATAACCAAATAACAGAAAGAACCTCAAAACAAGCTACCAAGATTCCTTCCTAATGAGGAGGGAAGGACTTTTCAATTGCTACGCCTGACATTTAGCCACAAATCTGCTCATCAAAATCACCACGACCTTCTTCAATTTCAGTCGGCAAGTTCCCGAGAGGATTCTCATACTCCATGGAACCACGTATCATCCCCACAAAGTGTGCATCATCATGTGCAGGTGAAGGATTCTGCGTGATATTCGGGGTGTCACTATCTTGGATCACAATTAATTTTTCCTGGATCATCCTTTCTATTTCTCTTTTCAAATCCCGACAACTTTCAACATCGTGCCCCTGGGCATTGGAATGGTATTCAAACCTTTTAGAAGGGTCAAAACCTTTTGCATATGGGTCTGGAGTATAGCCAAGGAGCGGCTCAATGAGGCCAGAATGTTTCAACTTTTCAAACAAGCTTGTGTAGGATTCTCCAATTGGCGTGAAACTATTTAGTTGCCTTTGTTCCCCTATATGCCCCTATTTTATAGGGTTATTGGGTGCTCGAAAATATTGGGAAGGCGAACGAATATTTTGTGGTATTGGTGCTCGCCATGAGGAGTGACCCAGTGATTGGACAGGTGACCAGACGTTGTTTGGAGGATGATACTAAGGTGGATTATGTGGATCTCAGGGATAGGTTTGGGGTTGAGTCCGGGGTCGAGGCTGAGTATATTGGTGAGGCGGACCCGTTGGGCTATGTCGTGATCCTTAGACAAATATAGCAATATCATCATGTTCCTTTTGACCCAGCAAGCTTCCCGTGTCGTTCTGAGTTGCCTGTGTTGTGGCTTTTAAAGCAGAATATCTCATGATCTTGCTTGAATTCAACCCATCTTCTACCATTTCTCCTATTTTCACCACATCATTAAAAGGCTTACCCACAACCAAGATCAAATGCCCAAAGTAAGTAGGCTCTTAAGCTTGAAGAAAGTACTCAACCATCTTGGCTTCTTCCATCGGTGGATTGACTCAGGCAGATTGCTCTCTCCATCTGAGCCCGTATTCCCTAAAGCTTTCATTAGGCCTCTTTTTTACCTTGGTCAGAGATAGGCGATCTGGGACAATGTCTACATTGTACTGAAAATATCGGGCAATGTCCTGAGCCATATCATCCCATGCATACCACTTACTGACATCTTGATGCCTATGTCATTCCAAGGCTGCCCCGCTCAAGCTTTCACTGAAATACTCCATTAGCAACTCATCTTTCCCGCCAAAACTTCTCAATTCACTGCAATAACCCCTTAGATGGGCTACTGGATCTCCACATCCATTATACAAGTTAAACTTGTATTTTAAACCCTGCGGGCAGATGAACATCATGAAACATACACAAGTCATTGTAAGACATATTAATCTGATTTCCCCTCCCTTGCATGTTCTTTAAGGCTTGCTCTATACCTTTCATCTTTCTGGACATCTCATCTCGCTCTTCATTCCTTGTAAACTTTTCAATCTCAGCATGAGGCTCATTCTAAGAGGTATGATTATATGAGTCTGGGACCTGGTGAGCCAGCTCTGGGGTGTAGTATTGGGCATCAATGGGGTTGAACTGGTGTTCACTGTTGGACCTGAGGAGAGGTTGCTGAGAAGTTGGGATCGTGGAAGTAGTGGATATGACAGGAGGGCTATCTTTGGGAAAGGTAGTTGGGGGACGAACGATGGAGCTACTAGGGAGGTTGGGAAGGTTGGGATAAGCAGAAAAATCTGGAGAATATGGTGGATGATCTTATACTATGTCTGGAGCTTGGGTAAGGGTATCATCTAGGAAGCTAGGTGGTGGTGGGGGTGGTGCCTTCCCGACCATCTAAGCCTGAAACATGCCCGCCATGTGTTGTCTTAGCATCTTTAACTCTTCAACCAACCAGTGTCCCGTTCAACCGATTGCTTTTGAGTACCAGTATCAACCAACTCAACTCTGTTGTCATCTGCCATTTCCTTTCGATTTTATGTTGTATGAAAGAGTTATCAGTTTAACAACCACAAACTAACCACCCTTCTGCTATAATGAAGATAACAAAGAGGAACAATATGAAGTCATCATGTTAACTTTAGGGCATTTAACAACAAATATTATCATAATCATATGCAATGCACCTAGTCATAATTATCGGTTCTAAAATGACTTCGAGGGTACGAAGGTCATATGGCATCATCCCAATTTTACTCTACTTGCCCTTTCCTTCTTCATTTCCTCTCTTTTCTTCACGGGTATCGCTCTTTTTTTGCATCCCGCAATTTCTTCTCATTTTTCACACTCCACAACTTCATCTTTTTTTTATTTTTTTTTTATTTTAATGATTTGATAGAACCCTATGTAGGTTGCCTACGTATCATGTTCCACATGAATCAGATCAAACGTAGTTCTGAAAAAGCGATGGATAAATAAACTAAAACAAAAATATTTTGGATTTTTCATTTATAATGTTTTTTTGGTTTTCACATACAAAATAGTAAATAAAAGACTCGATACTACTGTACAAGACCAGAAAATAAAAGACAACATGAATGAAGACTCAAAATATAAAAGTTCCCAAGCAACTCATGTATGCACAATCTTGACTAAAATGGTCCTAGGTATCTGTCATGCTCAAAATCTAGCAAATAGATCCATACCTGAATGCAGAAAATAAGATCAAATAGAGTTAGTGACTCAAGACACTATGGCACATCCTATTGGATAAATGCAAGGCATGATCGGACTATTTTTTGCAAAAGGACATATGTGGCCAATGGTGGCTAGGAGTGCAAACTCAACAAGATTGACCTCTAAGACATGAAAAATACTTCACTAAGGCTTATATGGATTCAGACTCCCAATAATCATGGCTCAAAATTAATTTGCAGAAATTACCCATTTTGCAAAAACGGTCGATATGGCAAGTGGCTAAAGATGCAAACTCAAAAAAGATGGGCCTTAAGGTAATATTACACCTAGTTGTGAACTCAAGATCCTAAGACATGGGTCATTGAACCTCCTTTGCGAAAATGACCTATTTGCAAGAATGGTCGATTTAGCCAAAAGTGGCTAGACATGCAAATTCAATAGGAATGGACCTTAAAGCTGAAAGGACGCCTTGTTTTGGACTTAGGGCTCCAAGACATGGATAACGAACTACTTTGGGAAAATAGCTTTATTTTGCAAAAATGATCGATGCGGCCAAATGTGGCTAAATATGCAAGATTTGGCTAAGACCCCGCGAAACCAAGAAGCTAAGACACACTAGGAAGAACGGACCCTATGTGGGCTGCCTACATATCTCGCCCCGAAAGACGAGAATCAGGTTTGCGTAGTTCGGGAAGATTGGATACGGAAGAGAATTTAAAAAAAACACTGATTTGAAAAAAATTTATATTTTTGTCTTTTTTGAAAAATGATGAAACATGTAAAAAAAATTGGATTTTTTCATTTTTATTTGTCTTTTATTGAAAAAGTTGTGAAAGAAGAAAAAAAACTAGGCCCCACTTGCTTCATTTTATACCTCACCCTATTTTCTTTCTCATTTACCCTCAAACTGTTATAGGTCCACCAAATGACTCAGGTACCCTTAAAGAATGCAACATGTAGCACATGGGGATGATTAAAAGTCTTTTTGGGCAACGGGCCCACTTGACAAAATTTGTATAGGCCTCCTACAAAGGGACACAGTACCTAGGACTGAGCCCCACTAGGTCTAAATGACATGATGCAAATAAAAATGACCTAAAGGCTGACCTAGGTTTAGGGTTCACTAACATGGCAATTCGGGGGAGCATATGGTCGATGGTGGATGCTTAAGCTTTCCACCCACTCCATTCGTCCGACGGCTCCCCTCCTAAAATAAGGATGACTCAACAAAGAGTTCGTGTACGTGATGCGTACACCGAGACTTGTTGCAGAAAGAAGACCCATGGTTATACAAATAATGACAGTTATAAAGCAATAACACACTAAGGAAAAACTGTAAAAAAAAAACAACAACTAGCAAATAATAAAACGGCATAAACAAAACAAAAATCAAATAAAGCAAACAAAACACATTAAAAAACTCAACCGAATATCCTAAAAAGCCAACAAGATCAAGTACTAGCTCGAACCTGCAACTCCCCAGCAGAGTCGCCAGAGATGTCACACCCCCTTTTTTTTATCAAAACTTCACTAAACCCTCTTAAAATTAATAAAAAGGTTTTGCAAAGTTTCAGGGATGTGGGTGGACGATTTTAGGTGTGAAGAAGAAGGGTTCTGGGTGGCTCGTGCTTAGAGGTTCAGGGGATCGCTGGCTCTTGGATTTTCCGGCGACTGGTGGCTGGAGGCGGGCGGTTTTTAGAGGAGGGGTGTGGCGACAGTGAGTTGAATAAGATGGGTGAGGGGATGGTACTAGTCGCTTCTGTCTCCGGCGGAGTGGGTCTGGCCGGCGACGGCAATGAGGAGGAGGGAGGTCGGGTGTAAAAGTGTGTCAGGTCTGATGAAGTGAGGAAGAAGATGATAAGGGTTCTACTAGGTTAATAGGGTATTGGGCCATTCATATTTGGGCTTCAAAATTGGGCCAAAATTTTATAAAATTGGACTAAGAAAAAGCTGCAAACTATAAAATATTTATAAGAAGATAAAACAATAATTCTTAATTGATTTTAATAAATTATTATATTTAAAATAAAACTGAAAAAAAAATAAAGTTGAAACTATTTTTGGTATTTTCAAGGATTATACTAAAAATAAAAATGTTAAAAATAATATCCTTCTAAAAATACTTAAATACGTGAATTAAATAGAGAAATATGAAACTATTTTTGTATTTTTCAATTTTTGTGATAAAATAAAGTAAAAGACAAAACAAGTTAAAATAACGATATTAGACCTAAACTAAATTGTTGTACGCTAACCCAATCCCACCATATCACAATATCGGTATCATTTTTCACCCTTATTCCACCAAAACAATCCACCCTTATTCCACCTGTTGCAGCGTGCAACCCGATCCCACTGTATAGTATAGATTCACCCTTATTCCACCACATCAATCCACCCTTATTTCACCTGTTGCGGCATGCAAACCGATCCCACCATATCAATACCAAGTACTCAATGTACACACTAAAATTTACAATTCAAATCACGGGAAGCCTTTACGATCAATAAATACCAACTGAACCAAATAGGAAACCTTGTACAACATGCTACATAGGTAATACAACACAGCGAGACCAGTCCTGGAAGTTTTACAACTAAAAGGTGCAAATAAACCAACTTAAGCAAATAGCAGGAGATCATGAAACTATGAATAGATCTAACTTTATTAACATGATAAGACATTGATTAACAAGTAGCATTTAAGCATGAATACACATTTAGAGCATATAACAATTAATACGGGGAAAAGATAATTAAGAAAAAGCGGGAAAACAGATAATTTGGCGGCGCATAAGCACTCGTCACCTTGCATATACGCCGCCCACATGAAATTCACATAGCACATAGTCTGAGGTGTCACGACCCAAATCCGAACTCAAGTTGTGATGGCGCCCAACGCCAGGGCCAGGCAAGCCAACACTCGTGTTACTAGCGAGATTACCTTATTTGATAAATTGTTCCAAAACTTGCCAAGTTTTAAGGTTAAGATTGTAAAATGAAAATGTATAATTTAACCAACTTAAAAACCAACATAACCAAAAGGGACCGTAAATAAACATATACAATGCCAAAATATAGCGTCTACTACATGTGCCAGGACCTAGTGTCATAAGTCTACGGGCGGACTAGTAGAATATACAAAATAAGATAGAATAACCGTGCAATGGTCTGAAGCAAATAGACAGAAATAACAAAAGACAACTCCAAAGTGCTGCTGAGAAACGCCAAGGGGAGCAGCTCACCGTGGATTCGGGTACAGAGTATGCTCTCAAGATCGCGCTCCGGTCTGATAACCAGATGCGCCTGCCTCAGAACCTGTACAATTAAGTACAGAAGCGTAACATGAGTACATATAAACAAATATGTACCCAATGAGTATCCCGTATAATCTCGAAGAAGTAGTGATGAGAAGTAGACGTGATACTTACTAGGGTCTAGATTAAATAACAGGACTAAATAAGACTAGGCAGGAATAGCAGTCCTAGAAATCACAAAGACATGAAATATCAATATAAGTTCACAATTTACCTCTGCATGTCAACTGACACTAGCATATAATATACTAACTTTTCCTTTTCACATGAAGCAGTTTAAATAATAACAACAGGACTCTCAGTCAAATATACAGCACATAGTATGCCGGAGCGTACGGCCGAAGCATCGCGAAAATAAATGTGCACTGCCGAGGGTCGAACGGCTCGAACCATAGATGCATCTATTACCCCGTTCGCGAATCGAACATGCGACGCGGTTGACATAATAGTAAGGCTACCCCGCTCGCGAATCATACATGCGACGCGGGTGCTCGTATACATACACAGAATTATCAGGAATTTAATAGGGATTATACTTGCAAACAAGAACTTAAGCATATGTAATTTTGAATGTAACTTCCTAATATTGTCATGCTAATTCAAGGATAATAAGCAACTCAAAATACATTCAGGGATACATGTAAGGCACATAAAAGCATGCTCGTGAGTCCTAAAACTACCCGACATGGCATAACAGTAGCTACGCACGGACTCTCGTCACTTCGTGCGTGCGTAGACCCCGTAACTAAGGACATTTCAATCATTTATAATCACCTATGGGGAAAATTCCCTCTTACAAGGTTAGAACGGAGACTCACCTCGTGTCGAGCCTACTTTCCGGGTCAAGAATGCGCCCAAAACTCCGAACTCGCCTCCCAAAGATTCAAAACTAGTAAAATATGGTATACATAAATTAATCTATGCTCAAAGGTATGAAATTTATCTGATTAAGCCGTTATCAAATCTACTTGAAGAAATCCCAAAATTCACCCCCAGGCCCGCATGCTCGGATTTCGGAAATTTTCTAAGGAAACAAATTTCCCATAACCTAAGGATCATTAATATCTAGTTTTTGTATGATTTCGTGGAATATTCATTGGAAATTCTCCAAATTTTCATAAAACCTAGGTTACTACTCTAACCCTTGATTTTTCACTAATTAGGTAGTTAATCTAGCTAGAGATTCATGCATTAAGCTAACACTAGGGTAGAATTCACTTACCTTTCAGTAGCTAGGTCGTGGGGCTCTTTTCCAAGCTCTCAAGGTCTCTAATGGAGGAAGGAAATGGACAAAAATGAACATTTCCCGTGTTTAAAAGAACACACTACCTACAGCGGTTCCGCACCTGCGGCTCAAGGACCGCACCTGCGAGCAATGGCTCGCACCTGCGGAAATGGGACAAGGGGCCTAGGCTCGCACCTGCGGACAGGAGTCCGCATCTGCGCAAAAGGGCCCGCACCTGCGAGGAATGGGCAGCCCACCTGGGGGTCGCACCTGCGAGGCTGGGACCGCAGGAGCAGTCCCGCACCTGCGACTGGGAAACCGCACCTGCGGTCACACCAGTTCAGGTGCATCAACAACTTTTTCGGCTAGTGTTTGGCCTCGGTTGGTGCCCGTGGGGCACATGGGCCCGCCCGAGCCCCCATCCAACTATACCAACAAGTCACAAATCATAATACGGACTCCCTCGAGCCTTCGAAACACTCAAAACAACGCTAAAACTCAAAATCACACCTCAAAACCCCTAAAGATCAAACTTAAGAACTTCAAGTTCTTAAATTCGATATCAATGCGTCGAACCGACCTATACTACTCGGAATGACGCCAAATTTTGCGAGCAAGTCATAATTGACATAATGCTATTCCCGGTCTCGAAATTCCATTCGGACTTCAATAACACAAAAACACGTTCCAAACCAAATTTCTAACTTAAGGAAACTCTTATTTCGATGTTGGGCGCCGAAACGCTCCCGGGTCATCCAAAACCCATTCCGAACATATACCCAAGTCAGAAATCATCATACGAAGCTACCGGAACCGTCGAGACTCGATTCTGAGGTCGTTTACTCAAAATGTTGACCGAAGTCAAACTTGGCCAGAAAGGCCAACCTTAAGGAACTAAGTGTTCCTATACCACTCTAAACACTTCCGAATTCCGAACCACCCATTCCCACAAGTCATAACTCACAATAAGCCGCTATGAGAAGTTTCATTTAGGGGAACGGGGTTTGATAACGCAAAATGGCTGGTCGGGTCATTACATTCTCCACCTCTTAAGCAAACTTTCGTCCTCGAACGGGTCTAGAATCATACCTGAAGTGCTGAATAAGTGTGGATATCTGCTCCTCCTCGGACTCCCAAGTCGCCTCCTGGACCGGTTGGCCCCTCCACTGGACTTTTACGGCAGAAACTCTCTTGGATCTCAACTAGCGATCCTGCCTGTCAATAATGGCAACTGGATCCTTCGCGTAGCCTAACCTCTCATCCAACTTAATGGTGTTGAATTCAACCACGTGAGAGAAGTCGGCGTGGTACCTCCGGATCATGGATACATGAAAGACCGGGTGAACTCCTGATAAACTGGGAGGTAAGGCAAGCTCATAAGCAACCTCCCCAACTCGCCTCAATACCTCGAAAGGACCTATAAACCCCGGGCTCAACTTGCCCTTCTTCCCGAACCTCATAATACCCTTCATCGGCGAGACTTTCAACAGGACCTTATCTCCCTCCATAAATGATACGTCAGGCGCCTTCTGATCCGCGTAACTCTTCTGTCTGGACTGTGCTGTACGGAGCCTCTCCTGAATCAACTTCACTTTCTCCAACGCATCCCTCACCAGGTCCGTGCCATATAACTTAGCCTCGCCAGGCTCAAACCACCCGATAGGAGAACAACATCGCCGACCATACAAAGCCTCAAATAGAGCCATCTCGATGCTAGACTGATAACTATTATTGTAAGCAAATTCGGCCAGAGGCAAGAACTGATCCCACTGACCTCCGAAGTCAATCACACATGCCCTGAGCATGTCCTCCAATATCTGAACTGTCTGCTCCAACTGACCATCAGTCTGAGGGTGAAATGTTGTGCTGAGATCTATCTGGGTACCCAACTCACTATGCAATGCCCTCCAGAAGTGCGAGGTGAATTGAGGACCCCGATATGATATAATGGACACCGGCACACCATGAAACCGGACTATCTACCGAATGTAGATCTGGGCTAACCTCTCAGAAGTATATGTAGTATCCACTGGAATGAAATGCACCGATTTGGTCAATCTTTCCACGATGACCCAAACCGCGTCAACCTTCCGCAAGGTCCGAGGTAACCCAACCACGAAGTCCATAGTGATGCGCTCCCACTTACACTCAGGAATAGGCATCTGCTGAAGTAGGCCTCCTGACCTCTGGTGCTCATACTTGACTTGCTGGCAATTAAGACATCTAGCCACATACCCTACTATGTCCTTCTTCATCCGCCTCCACCAAAAATGCTGCTTCAAATCACAATACATCTTCGTAGCACCACGATGAACAGAATACCCTGAACTGTGAGACTCCTCCAGAATCCTCTCCCTCAGGCCATCAACATTAGGAACGCATAAACGACCCTAAAGTCTCAGAACACCATCCTCGCCAATAGTAACCTCCTTGGCACCACCCTGAACCACTGTCTCCCGTAGCTCTGCCAAGCATGGATCATCAAACTACCGAGCCTCAATCTCCCCCAATAACGAAGATTGAGCAACCATATGTGCAAGAACTCGGCGAGGCTCTGAAAGGTCTAATCTCACCAGGCGATTAGCCAAGGACTGAATGTCCAAGGCTAGAGGTCTCTCCTCTGCTGCAATATAAGCCAGACTACCCATACTCTCCGCCTTCCTGCTCAAAGCATCTGCTACCACATTTGCCTTGCCCAGATGATAAAGAATGGTGATGTCATAATCCTTCAGCAACTCAAGCCACTAGCGTTGCCTCAAATTAAGATCCCTCTGCTTGAATAAGTGCTGCAAAATGCGGTGGTTTGTATAAATCTCACAGGACACCCCATACAAGTAATGCCTCCAAATTTTAAGAGCATGAACAATCGTCGCCAACTCTAAATCGTGCACATGGTAATTCTTCTCATGGACCTTCAGCTGGCGCGAAGCATAAGAAATAACTCTCCCCTCCTGCATCAACACACATCCCAAACCAACGCGTGAAGCATTGCAATACACTGTATACATCCCAGAACCAGAAGGCAATACTAGAACTGGTGCTGAGGACAATGCTGTCTTGAGCTTCTGAAAGCTCGCCTCACACTCGTCAGACCATCGAAACGGGGCATTCTTCTGGATCAATCTAGTCAATGGGGTTGCAATGGATGAAAAGCCCTCCACAAATCGCCGGTAATAACCTGTTAGGTCCAAGAAGCTCCTGATCTCTATAGCTGAAGTAGGACGCGGCCAACTCTGAACTGCCTCAATCTTCTTAGGATCAACCTTGATACCCTCTCCGGATACCACATGTCCCAAGAATGCCACGAAATCCAACCAAAACTCACACTTGGAGAACTTAGTATATAGCTTCTGTTCTCGCAAAGTCTGGAGCACAACTCTCAAGTGCTGCTCGTGCTCACCCAGGCTATATGAGTAAATAAAAATGTCATCAATAAAGACAATGACAAAGGAATCAATGTACGGCCTGAACACCCTGTTCATCAAGTCCATAAATGTTGCTAGGGCATTAGTCAAGCCAAAGAACATCACTAGGAACTCATAATGTCCATATCTCGTACGAAAAGCAGTCTTCGAAACATCCGAGGCTCGAATCTTCAACTGGTGATACCCCGATCTCAAATAAATCTTAGAAAACACCCGAGCACCCTGCAACTGGTCAAACAAATCATAAATGCGCGGCAGTGGATACTTGTTTTTAATAGTTACCTTGTTCAACTGGCGATAATCAATACACATCCTCATAGACCCATCTTTCTTCTTCACAAATAGAACTGGAGCACCCCAGGACTATACACTCGGTCTGATAAACCCCTTAGCCAACAACTCCTCAAACTGCTCCTTCAATTCCTTCGGAGCCATACGGTATGTGGGAATAGAAATAGGCTGAGTGCCTGGAGCTACATCAATATAGAAATCGATATCACGATTCGGAGGCATGCCCGGAAGGTATGAAGGAAATACATCAGCAAACTCTCATACAACTGGCATTGAATCAATCGTCGGAGACTCGGCGGTGGTGTCCCGCACATAAGCAAGATACGCCAGACAACCCTTCTCGACCATATGTCGAGCCTTCAGGAAAGAAATAACCCGGTTGGCTTCGGTAACTGAGGAACCTCTCCACTCCAGCCTAGGGAACTCGAGCATGGCTAGGGTAACCGTCTTGGCATGTCAATCCAAGATGGCATGATAGGGAGATAGCCAATCCATGCCTAGAATAACCTCGAAATAAATCATATCGAGCAATAGGAGATCCACTCTAGTCTCGAACCCACAAAATATGATCACACAGGACCGATAAATCCTATCTACCACCACAGAATCGCCCAGAGGAGTGGACACATAAATAGGAGAACTTAAGGACTCACGAGAAACATCAACAAAGTGAGCAAATAAGGCTGAAACATATGAATAGGTGGATCCTAGATCAAATAACACTGATGCCTCTCTACCACATACTGAAATAATACTTGTAATCACGCATCTGAGGCCACTGCATCCACTCGGGCTGGGATAGCATAGAATCTGGCTGGTGCACTGGAAGATTGACCTCCGCTGGAATGAATAGGAGCTGGCAGAGCTCCCCTTGCCTGACCTCCACCTCTGGGGCGACCTCTACCAGTCTGTCCTCCACCTCTGGGTGGACGGGGCAGCGGTGCTGAGTATGCAGGCTGATAACTCTGTTGAATATCCTTGCCCCGAAGCCTGGGACAAGTCCTCCTCATATGGCCTGAATCCCCACACTCATAACATCTCACTGGTGGCATGGCCTGCTGCCCTGAAGAAGAACCCTGGATAGCTGAGGGACGGTGAGAACCCTCTGGCATGGCACTGAAGTAAGGACTAGAAGACCCCTGATGACCGGAATACCCGCCGGAGGAACCCTGAATGGCTGGTGGGCGGTAAGAACTCTCCGGCATGGCGCTGAAATAAGGCCTCACTGGAGCACCACGGGGAGGTGGTAGAGGAGCTGAATATGGAGGCCTGCTAGGCTGGCCCCTACCAAACTGACCTCTACCCTGGCTGGGGCACCTCTGAAATCTCCAGAAAATCTAGATCTCTTGTCCTGCTGACCTTGCTCTCTGCCCCTCGATCGATAACCCTCAATCCGGCGAGCTATCTCAACCACGAGCTGATAGGGAGTCCCCATCTCCACCTATCGGTCCATGTTGGCCCTAATACCTGAGTGCAACCCAGCTACAAATCTTTTCACTCTCTCAACATCAGTAGGAAGTATCATAAGGGCATGGCGGGACAACTCAGAAAACCGGGCCTCATAGTCTGTCACGGACATCTGCCCCTGCTCCAGCTGCTCAAACTAATACCGCAGCTCTTCCCTCTCGGAGGGTGGAATATATATGTCTAGAAACAACTGAGTGAACTGCTCCCAAGTGATAGAAGGGGAACTTGCTGGTCTACCAAGGATATACGACTTCCACCATCTGCGAGCTCTGCCCTCAAGCTGGATAGTGGTGAAGTCAACTCCATGGGACTCCAATATCCTCATGTTGTGCAGTCTGTCCCTGCACCTATCAATGAAGTCATGGGCATCCTTTCCCCTCTCACCTCCGAAGACAGGAGGGTGCAATCGGGTCCATCTATCCAATAACTTCTGCGAATCACCGTCCGTAGCTGGTCTGGGCTCAGGTGTTGTTGCTGTAGGCTGGGCTCCACCAACGGGCAGTGTACCCGAGGTCTAATATACGGCTACTGTATGTCCTGTGGCCTGGGCAGTAGGGGTATGAACTCTCCCTCCCGCCTGAGAAGTGGCAGGATCTGCTGGAAATAAAACAGCCTGAGTCATAGAGTCCCGAACCGCATCATACGACCCATGACCTCCTGGAAGCCCGGTGCGGTCATAAAATCCACCGGGGGCAGGATCTGTTGGGGGAACCTCACCCTGCTCCTCTATAATAGAATCCTCTGCTGGGGGTGCTAATGGAACAGCTCTGGGACGCCCTCCTCCCCTATCTCGGGCCGGTGCCCTCCCCCCGCCTCTGCCACGACCTCGGATTACGGGGTAGCGGCCCCTCCTGGGTCTGGAACATCGGATGCGCGCGTCCTCACCATCTAGAGAATAGAAGAGTAAGACTTAGTATGCCATTAACTGCACGATAGAATATGAATAAGGAGAGGTTTCCTAACACCCTATAGCCTCCCAAAGATAAATACAAACGTCTTTGTATCGATCCGCAAGACTCTATTAGGTTTTCCCGTGACTTATGAGACCTACGTGAACCTAGAGCTCTGATACCATGTTGTCACGACCCAAATCTGAACTCAGGTCGTGATGACGCACAACGCCAGGGTCAGGCAAGCCAACACTTGTGTTACTAGCGAGATTACCTTATTTGATAAATTGTTCCAAAACTTGCCAAGTTTTAAGGTTAAAATTGTAAAGTGAAAACGTATAATTTAACCAACTTAAAAACCAACATAACCAAAAGGGACCGTAAATAAACATATACAGTGCCAAAATATAATGCCTACTACGTGTGCCAAGACCTAGTGTCACAAGTCTACGGGCGGACNAACATATACAGTGCCATAACGTCTACTAAGTGTGCCAAGGCCTAGTGTCAAAAGTCAACGGGCGGACTAGTAGAATATACAAAATAAGATAGAATAACCGTGCTACTGTCTGAAGGAAATAGATAGAAATAACAAAAGACAACTCCAAAGTGCTACTGAGAAACGCCAAGAAGAGCAGCTCACCATGGAGTCGGGTACAGAGTATGCTCTCAAGATCGCGCTCCGGTCTGATAACCAGATGCACCTGCCTCAGAACCTGTACAATTAAGTACAGAAGCGTAGCATGAGTACATATAAAAAAATATGTACCCAATGAGTATCCCGTTTAATCTCGAAGAAGTAGTGACGAGAAGTAGATGTGATACTTACTAGGGTCATGATTAAATAATAGGACTAAATAAGACTAGGTCGGGATAGCAGTCCTAGAAATCACAAAGACATGAAATATCAATATAAGTTCACAATTTACCTCTGCATGTCAACTCACACAAGCATATAATATACGAAATTTTCCTTTTCACATGAAGCAGTTTAAATAATAACAACAAGATTATCAGTCAAATAAACAGCACATAGTATGCCGGAGCATACGACCGAAGCGTCGCGAAAATAAATGTGCATTGCTGAGGGTCGAACGGCTCGAACCATAGATGCATCTAGTACCCCGCTCGTGAATTGAACATGCGGCGCGGTTGACATAATAGTAAGGCTACCCCGCTCGCGAATCATACATCCGACACGGGTGCTCGTATACATACACAGAATTATCAGGAATTCAGGAATTTAATAGGGAATATACTTGCAAACAAGAACTTAAGCATATGTAATTTTGAATGTAACTTCCTAATATTCTCATGCTAATTCAAGGATAATAAGCAACTCAAAATACATTCAGGGATACATGTAAGACACATAAAAGCATGCTCGTGAGTCCTAAAACTACCCGACATGGCATAGTAGTAGCTACGCACAGACTCTCGTCACTTCGTGTGTGCGTAGCCCCCGCAAATAAGGATATTTCAATCATTTATAATCACCTATGGGGAAAATTCCCTCTTACAAGGTTAGAACGGAGACTCACCTCGTGCCGAGCCTACTTTCCGGGTCAAGAATGCGCCCGAAACTCCGAACTCGCCTCCCAAAGATTCGAAACTAGTCAAATATGGTATACATAAATTAATCTATGCTCAAAGGTATGAAATTTATCTGATTAATCCGTTATTCAATCTACTTGAAGAAATCCCAAAATTCACCCCTGGGCCCGCATGCTCGGATTTCAAAAAATTTCGAAGGAAACAAATTTCTCATAACCTAAGGATCATTAATATCTAGTTTTTGTATGATTCATGGCAAATTCATTGGAAATTCTCCAAATTTTCATAAAACCTAGGTTACTACTCTAACCCTTGATTTTTCACTAATTAGATAGTTAATCTAGCTAGGAATTCATGCATTAAGCTAACACTAGGGTAGAATTCACTTACCATTCAGTAGCTAGGTCGTGGGACTCTTTTCCAAGCTCTCAAGGTCTCAAATGGAGGAAGGAAATGGAGAAAAATGAACATTTCCCGTGTTTAAAAGAACACACTGCCTACAGTGGTTCCGCACCTGCGGCTCAAGGACCGCACCTGCGAGCAATGGCTCGCACCTGCGGAAATGGGACAAGGGGTCTGGGCTCGCACCTGCGGACAGGAGTCCGCAGCAGCGGCTCCGCACCTGCGAAAAAGGTCCCGCACCTGCGAGGAATGGGCAGCCCACCTGGGGGTCGCACCTGCGAGGCTGGGACCGCAGGAGCTCCCGCACCTGCGACTGGGCAACCGCACCCGTGGTCACACCAGTTCTGGTGCACTAGAAACTGTTTCAGCTGGGTTTTGGCCTCGGTTGGTTCCCGAGGGGCACCTGGGCCCACCCAAGCCCCCGTCCAACTATACCAACAAGTCCCAAATCATAATACGGACTCGCTCGAGCCTTCAGAACGCTCAAAACAATACTAAAACTCAAAATCACACCTCAAACCACCTAAAGATCAAACTTAAGAACATCAAGTTCTTAAATTCGGTATCAATGTGCCGAACCGACCTATACTACTCGGAATGACGCCAAATTTTGCGAGCAAGTCATAATTGACCTAACGGAACTATTCCTGGTCTCGAAATTCCGTTCGGACCTTGATAACACAAAAACACATTCCAAACCCAATTTCAAACTTAAGAAAACTCTTATTTCGATGTTGGGCGTCGAAACGCTCCCGGGTCATCCAAAACCCATTCCGAACATACGCCAAATTCAGAAATCATGATACGAATCTACCGGAACCGTCGAGATTCGATTCCGAGGTCATTTACCATAATGTTGACCGAAGTCAAACTTGGCCAAAAAGGTCAACCTTAAGGAACTGAGTGTTCCTATACCACTTTAAACACTTCCGAATCCCGAACCACCCGTCCCCTCAAGTCATAACTCACAATAAGCCGCTGTGGGAAGTTTTATCTAGGGGAACGGGGTCCGATAACGCAAAATGACCGGTCGGGTCGTTACACGAGGGTTCCTAATTTTCTCAAGTCAAGGTTAGACACAATACTTACCTCGCTCCAAAAGCCCACTCAAAGCTCAACCACAATTTTGCCTTTAAAACAAGCCTATGAACCAATAGAATCTAGCAAATTACCAACCAAATGATTCAAATTAAGCCTTAGGAACTACCCACGATTGCAAATGATTCAATTTAGGTCATTATTGAAAAAGTCAACAAAAGTCAACTCTCGGGCCCGCTTGGTCCAAACCCGAAATTCGGACCAAAACCCGATTACCTATTCACCCCGAGCCTGGTTATGCGACTTGTTTTGGAATCCGACCTCAATTTGAGGTCTAAATCTCCATTTTAGAAAAAATCCAAATTCTACCCAAACCCCCCAATTTCCACCATGAAAACACAAGATTTTTGGTTGAAATCTTTGGAAATATAGTAATGAATGAAAGAAACTAGTTTAGAACCACTTACCAATGATTTGGGGAAGAAAGGTTCTTTAAGAAATCGCCTCTAGGGTTTTCTTGTTTTGAAAATTTGAAGAATGAGAAAACATCCCGTATAAGTCCCATTTGATTAGTTGCAGATGTCACATTTGCGACCATTTGCAAACCCCGCAAATGCGAAGAATAAATCGCAAACGTGAAGGCCTTCACATCTCTGCTTTCATCGCATTTGCGATGAATAGTTCGCAAATGCGAACTCTAACCTTTCGCAAATGCGACCACCTGATCGCAATTGCGATCCTGTACCCCCCACCCCCCACCCCCACCCCCCGACCCACTTCGCAAATGCGAACATAAGGTGGCTCAGCTACTCTTCGCAAATGCGATGAGTTGCTCGCAAATGCGAACCCATCAGAGGTCGCAAATGGGGATACCTGATCTCGCAAATGCGAGATCAGAGGTCTGCACCAGAACTGAAACACCAGCTGAGTTTTTCTAAGTCAAAACCACTCTGTAGCATATCTGAAACTCACCCGAGCCCTCAGGGCTCTAAACCAACTATGCACACAAGTCTAAAAATATCATACGAACTTGCTCGCGCGATCAATCGCCAAAATAACACCTAAAACTACGAATTGAACACCGAAGCAAATGAAGTTTTCAAGAAAACTTTGAAACTTCTATTTTTACAACCGGACGTCGGAATCACGTCAAAGCAACTCCGCCTCTCACCAAATTTGACAGACAAGTCATAAATATAGTATTGGACCTATACTGGATTCCGGAACCAAAATACGGACCCGATATCCAAAAAGCCAAACCTTGGTCAAACATTTCAAAGTAATTAGGCCTTTAAGTTTCAAATTTCACAAAGTCCAATAACTCGGTCTAGGGACTTCCGAATTCGATTCACGGCATACGCTCAAGTCCCAAATCACGGTACGGGCCCACTGGGACCGTCAAAACACGAATTTGGGTCGTTTGCTCAAAACGTTGTCCGAAGTCAACTCAAATAGATTTTAAAGCAAAATTTTCATATTTTCTCAATTTTTAACATAAAAGCTTTCCGAAAAAATATGTGGATTATGCACGCAAATCGAGAAAGGCTAAAATGAGATATTTAAGGCTTCAAAGCGCATAATTAAGTTCTAAAATATAATATGACCTATCGTGTCATCACAACTCTATTCATGTTATAGATATATATTTTTTTCATTTTAACAAATGATTTTTTTTCATGATATAAAAGAGTATTTTTTTTTATTTCAATAAAAACTTATTTTCTTTTCATGATTAAGAAAAGTATTTATTTTTATTTTAACAAAATGAATATTTTCTTTTCATGATTTAGAATTTTTTTTAATTTCAATAAGATGAGTACTTTATTTTCATGTTGTAGAAAGAGTACTTCTTTTTCAACCAAAAAATGGGTATATTCTTTTTAGTGATGGAGCACAAATTTCAACATTATTTTTGCATAAAAAAGTAAAGCAACACATTAGTTCCTTTAGGTTTGTGTGAATTTTTAGAGACTTGGGGGAAGGGGGGAAGGGGGTGAGGAGAGTACAACAACAACAACAACAACAACAACAACAACAAAAAATCCAGTTTGAGGAACTAATATTTTCCTAAAAAATATTTTCTACTCTCTAACCAAACACTAGAAAATATTTTTCGAAAAAAGTTTTCAACTCACCAACCAAACAAGGAAAATAAGTGATAAAATAATTCATTTTCCATGTAAATATTTTTTAGGAAAACATTTTCTTCATACCAAACACACCCTAAAATGGTTTGTTTGGAATTATTGATGCGGTGAAAACCTTATTCGCTAATCCTTGTAAGGAGCTTAGCAACCAGATAATAAAATATGATTGGTCCAAGTTATTATATTTCATAATTTGAAGTGCATTTGGCTAATGGCTATAAATAAAAAAGAATACGTATCTAGATACTGTATAGGGTAAAATATGCTATGACATGTGGCAGTTGAAAAAAGGGACACGTGGAAATCAAAGGGGGGGGGG